>RXID01017277.1:0-20724 GCA_005019695.1 Trichopus zeylanicus subsp. travancoricus
TTTCGGTTTTGAATTCCGAAAATTTTGAGAGTAATTCATCTAATTCCCGGGAATTGTGGAGGGGCCCACAAATTAACATTTAGGCCATTTTTAAAGGTTCTTTGTTTTTAAACTAATTTACCTGTTTTAATTTTGGAGTATTAATTCCACTAGAAAAATTTATATTGAAAAATTTCAGGATTCAATTTACCAAATCATTTAACTTGTTAGCTAAAATATAATAATCAAATCTCGAATTAATTTTATCATATGCAAATAATCGTTCAATTATGGGCAAATTTAATAGTTACATTCATTTTTGAAATAATAAATTATTTTTCTAAAAAATATTGGTTTTACGGTAATCAAATTATTTAATAGGAAAAAATATTAAATGAATCCTTATTTAATTGCATTATAAGTATAGAATTCTTTATTTTTGGGCCACTTTCAAATTTATGTTAATTTTTTAATTAACTTAGCATTTTCTAAGATTAATATATTATATTATACTGTTTACTTATAAATAAAGTACTTATTTCTTGGAAAATAGTATATATGTGATGTTTGTAGATTATATTTATTTTCTTTTTAGTATTTTGTAACAAAGTTTAATATAAAATTATATATATATAACATTCGTCAGACTATTTAATAAGAAAAAAAAATATTAAATAAATCCCGAATTAATTTTATTATAATTACACAATTCATTATTTTTGGGCCATTTTCAAATTTATGTCATTTTCTGAATTTGCTTATGTTTTCAAATTTAAAGTATTATATTATTCTCTTTGCTTACAAATAAAGTATTAATTTTCAGAAAAGAATATCTATTTTGTGTTTCGAATTTTATTTGCATTTTCAAAGTTTGTACTAAACATAACATTAAATTTAATATATTTTTTGGAATAGATAGAACTAATCAATTTCTAATTTCACACAAAAAATACTCGTGCAAACACCCGAATCACACAATTCCAAAAATTCCGCCACTTTCTAGGAATTGACCGTGTTGACCAATTTCTCAGTTCCAGATTGGGAATTCATCGGAATGGCGCTTAAGGGTCTGTTCGGATGGATTCCGACTCCTAGGAATCGGGAGAATCGGAGGAATTAAAAGTCCAACTCCTTAATTACGGTGTATAGTTCGATTTCAAAATTCGGAATCGACGGAATTGGGCAATTCCTACCCTCTTCCAATTCCGGTTTTGAGTTCCAAAAATTTTGAGAGAAATACATATAATTCCTTGGAATTAAGGCGGGGCCCACAAATTAGCATCTAGTCCATTTTTCAAAAGTTCTTTTTTTAAGATTAATTTACTTGTAGTAATTTTAAAATATTTCTTTCGCTAAAAATAAATTATATTTAAAAATTGTTATGTTAAATTTATCAAATTATTTGACTCGTTACCTAAAATACAAGAAATAAATCCGGAATTGCTTTTATTATATTTATATAATTATTTATTTTTGGGCCGTTTTAATAATTATATTATTTTATTAATAATAAATTGCATCTTAAAAAAATACATATTTTATATTTATCAAATTATTTGATTAAAAAATTAATAAATCTTGAATTAACTCTATTAGAACCCTAGAATTCTTTATTTCTGGGCCATTTTTCAATTTCTACTAATTTATTTAATTAACTTGACATTTTCTAATATTAATATATTATATTATTCTATTGACTGGTAAATAAATTATGTATTTCTCAAAAATAGTATATATGTTATGTTTGTGAATTATATTTATACTTCTTAGTATTTTGTAATAAATTTAATACTAAATATAATATAAATGTATTTTACCTTTATCAAAATATTTTGTAGGACAATTTTATTTTAAATAAATGCTAAATTAATCGGATTACAACCGTAGAATTCTTTATTTTTGAGCTGCTTTTAAATTTATATTAATTTTTCATTAACTTAGCATTTTCTACTATTAGCATATTTTGTTGTTTTACTTATAAATAATGTATTTAGTTTTATAAAGTTGTATAGACGTTACGTGTGTAAATTATATTTATCTTTTTGAAGCATTTTACAACTGAATTTAATATTAAATTTAATATATACGTATTTTACGTTTATCAAACCATTTAGTAAGAAAAGGAAATATTAAATAAATCTCGAATTAACTATATTGAAATAAGAATTCTTTATTTCTGGGCGATTTTGAAATTTATATTAATATTTTAAATAACTCAGTATTTTTAATATTCTTTTTGGTTATATAGAAAGTATTAATTTTCAAAAGATAATGTATATTTTCTATTTATAAATTATATTTATATTATTTTTTTGCACAAAATGTAATATTAAATTTAATATATTCCTTAAAATTGAGAGAATTAATCAATTTCTAATTCATCATCCAAATTCCAAAATTAAACAATTCTAACGATTTCCTCACTTTCTCGAAATTGACAGAGTTGATCAATTACTCAATTCCAAATCGCGAATTCGCCCAAATAGTTCCCTAAGGGTCTCTTGGGAGGAATGGAAGGTCCAATACCTTAATTACGGTGTCTAGTTCGATCCAAAAATTTGGAGATTGACGGAATTAGAGAATTCCTACCCTTTTCAAATTTCGGATTTGAATTTCGAAAATTTCGAGAGAAATTCAAATAATTTTCGGAAATTGCGGTGGGTCCCACAAATTAAATGACGAAATTATATAACTTGTAGGGCGTTTTAAAAAAGTTTTTAGTTTTAAATTGATTTACATGTTTTAGTTTTAAAATATTTATTTGACAAAATATAGTTTGCCTTTAAACAAATTTGTAATTTTAAATCTATCAAATTATTTAACTTGGTAGCTAAAATATAATAAACAAATCTTGAGTTAATTTTATTATATTTAAATAATTCTTCGTTTATGGGCCATTCTAAGCAATATATTCATTTTTAAATTAATATATTGTTTTTCTAAGAAAATATTTTTTTACGGTAATCAAATTATTTAACCGGAAAAAATGTAAAATAAATCCTAAATTAATTGTATTCCAATTATGGAATTATTTATTTTCGGGCCGCTTTTAAATTTATATTATTCTTTTGTTAACGTTGCATTTCCTAATATTAATATATTATGTTATACTCTTTACTTATCGATATATAGTACTTATTTTTGAGAAATAGTATATATGTGACGTTTGCAGATTATATTTATATTTTTTTTAGTATTTTGCAATTAAATTTAGTATATATGTATTTTTCATTTATCAAGCTATTTAATAAGAGAAAAATATATTAAATAAATCCAAAAAATAATTATTTTATTATTTTTGGCCATTTTTAATTTCATATTAATTTTTTCATGAACATACTCTTTTATGATGTTATTGTATTATATTATTCTATTTACTTACGAATGAAGTATCAATTTTTGAAAAATAATATATATTTTGCGTTCCCAAATTATTTCTATATTTTTTAAGTTTGTACCGAATATAATATTAAATTCAACACATTTTTTACAATCGAGAGGACTAATCAATTTCTGATTCCCCACAAAAAATATCCATCCAAACACCGGAGTTAAACAGTTTCCACAATTCCCCCACTTTCAAGGAATTAACAGAGATGACCAATTTCTCAATTCCAGATTGAAAATTCCTCGGAACGACACTTAAGGCTCTCTTGGGTTGGATTTCAAATCGCAGGAATTGAGAGAATTGAAGAAATTAAAAGTCCGACTCCTTAGTTACGGTGTTTAGCACGACTGAAAATTTCCAAATTGACGGAATCAGACAATTCTCATCCCTTTCCAATTTCGGTTTTGAATTCCGAAAATTTTGAGAGTAATTCATCTAATTCCTGGGAATTGTGGTGGGGCCCACAAATTAACATTTAGGCCATTTTTAAAGGTTCTTTATTTTTAAACTAATTTACCTGTTTTAATTTTGGAGTATTAATAACACTAGAAAAATTTATATTTAAAAATTTCAGGATTAAATTTAACAAATCATTTAACTCGTTAGCTAAAATATAATAATCAAATCTTGAATTAATTTTATCATATGCAAATAATCGTTCCATTATGGGCAATTTTAATAGTTATATTCATTTTAGAATAATAAATTATTTTTCTAAAAAATTTTGTTTTTACGGTAATCTGATTATTTACTAGGAAAAAATATTAAATAAATCCTTATTTAACTGCATTATAATTATAGAATTCTTTATTTTTGGGCCACTTTCAAATTTATGTTAATTTTTTAATTAACTTAGCATTTTCTAACATTAATATATTATATTATACTGTTTACTTATAAATAAACTGCTTATTTCTTGGAAAATAGTATATATGTGATGTTTGTAGATTATATTTATTTTTCTTTTTAGTCTTTTGGAAAACAAAGTTTTAACTAATACAATTCTATATATACTAACAGTCCGTCCGACTAGGTTCATAAGCACCAAACTCTTCACTAACTCCAACAATATCATTTTAAGCTTCTCTTCACCACTTCTTCTTTGGGGGCCATTTTCCACTTTATCGTCCGTTTCTGACTTTGCTTCTGTTTTCGGACTTTACAGTATTCTCTTATCGCTTTGCTTCAAATCCAGGATTCATTTCAGCACAACAACTATCTAGTTTGTGTTTCGCCTTGTATTGGCATTTTCCACGTTTGTAACTAAACATAACGTTAACTTTAATATATTGGGGGTGTTGGTGGGGAATAGATATAACTAATCAATTTCTAATTTCACACAAAAAATACTCGTGCAAACACCCGAATTACACAATTCCCAAAATTCCGCCACTTTCTAGGAATTGACTGTGTTGACCACTTTCTCAGTTCCAGATTGGGAATTCATCGGAATGGCGCTTAAGGGTCTGTTCGGATGGATTCCGAATCCTAGGAATCGAGAGAATCGGAGGAATTAAAAGTCCAACTCCTTAATTACGGTGTATAGTTCGATTTAAAAATTCGGAATCGACGGAATTGGGCAATTCCTACCCTCTTCCAATTCCGGTTTTGAGTTCCAAAAATTTTGAGAGAAATACATCTAATTCCTTGGAATTAAGGCGGGGCCCACAAATTAGCATCTAGTCCATTTTTCAAAAGTTCTTTTTTTAAAATTAATTTACTTGTAGTAATTTTAAAATATTTCTTTCGCTAAAAATAAATTATATTTAAAAATTGTTATGTTAAATTTATCAAATTATTTGACTCGTTACCTAAAATACAATAAATAAATCCGGAATTGCTTTTACTATATTTATATAATTATTTATTTTTGGGCCGTTTTAATAATTATATTATTTTATTAATAATAAATTGCATCTTAAAAAAATACCTATTTTATATTTATCAAATTATTTGATTAAAAAATTAATAAATCTTGAATTAACTCTATTTGAACCCTAGAATTCTTTATTTCTGGGCCATTTTTCAATTTCTACCAATTTATTTAATTAACTTGACATTTTCTAATATTAATATATTATATTATTCTATTTACTGGTAAATAAATTATGTATTTCTAAAAAATAGTATACATGTTATGTTTGTGAATTATATTTATACTTCCTAGTATTTTGTAATTAATTTACTACTAAATATAATATAAATGTATTTTACCTTTATCAAAATATTTTGTAGGACAATTTTATTTTAAGTAAATGCTAAATTAATCGGATTATAACTATAGAATTCTTTATTTTTGAGCTACTTTTAAATTTATATTAATTTTTCATTAACTTAGCATTTTCTACTATTAGCATATTTTATTGTTTTACTTATAAATAATGTATTTAGTTTTATAAAGTTGTATAGATGTTACGTTTGTAAATTATATTTATCTTTTTGAAGCATTTTACAACTGAATTTAATATTAAATTTAATATATACGTATTTTACGTTTATCAAACCATTTAGTAAGAAAAGGAAATATTAAATAAATCTCGAATTAACTATATTGAAATAAGAATTCTTTATTTCTGGGCGATTTTGAAATTTATATTAATATTTTAAATAACTCAGTATTTTTAATATTCTATTTACTTATATAGAAAGTATTAATTTTAAAAAGATAATGTATATTTTCTATTTATAAATTATGTTTACATTATTTTTTTGCACGAAATGTAATATTAAATTTAATATATTCCTCTAAATTGAGAGAATTAATCAATTTCTAGTTCATCAGCCAAATTCCAAAATTAGACAATTCTAACGATTTCCTCAATTTCTCGAAATTGACAGAGTTGATCAATAACTCAATTCCAAATCGCGAATTCGTCCAAATAGTTCCCTAAGGGTCTCTTGGGAGGAATGGAAGGTCCAATACCTTAATTACGGTGTCTAGTTCGATCCAAAATTTGGAGATTGACGGAATTAGAGAATTCCTACCCTTTTAAATTCCGGATTTGAATTTCGAAAATTTCGAGAGAAATTCAAATAATTTTCGGAAATTGCGGTGGGTCCCACAAATTAAATGACGAAATTATATAACATGTAGGGCGTTTTAAAAAAGTTTTTAGTTTTAAATTGATTTACTTGTTTTAGTTTTAAAATATTTATTTGACAAAATATAGTTTGCCTTTAAAGAAATTTGTAATTTTAAATCTATCAAATTATTTAACTTGGTAGCTAAAATATAATAAACAAATCTTGAGTTAATTTTATTATATTTAAATAATTCTTCGTTTATGGGCCATTCTAAGCAATATATTAATTTTTGACTTAATATATTGTTTTTCTAAGAAAATATTTTTTTACGGTAATCAAATTATTTAACCGGAAAAAATGTAAAATAAATCCTAAATTAATTGTATTCCAATTCTGGAATTATTTATTTTCGCGGGCCGCTTTTAAATTTATATTATTCTTTTGTTAACGTAGCATTTCCTAATATTAATATATTATGTTATACTCTTTACTTATCGATATAGTACTTATTTTTGAGAAATAGTATATATGTGACGTTTGCAGATTATATTTATATTTTTTTTAGTATTTTGCAATTAAATTTAGTATATATGTATTTTTCATTTATCAAGCTATTTAATAAGAGAAAAATATATTAAATAAATCCAAAATTAATTATTTCATTATTTTTTGGCCATTTTTAATTTTATATTAATTTTTTCATGAACATACTCTTTTACGATGTTATTGTATTATATTATTCTATTTACTTACGAATGAAGTATCAATTTTTGAAAAACAATATATATTTTGTGTTCATAAATTATTTCTATATTTTTTAAGTTTGTACCGAATATAATATTAAATTCAACACATTTTTTACAATCGAGAGGACTAATCAATTTCTGATTCCCCACAAAAAATATCCATCCAAACACCGGAGTTAAACAACTTCCACAATTCCCTCACTTTCAAGGAATTAACAGAGATGACCAATTTCTCAATTCCAGATTGAAAATTCCCCGGAACGACACTTAAGGCTCTCTTGGGTCGGATTTCAAATCGCAGGAATTGAGAGAATTGAAGGAATTAAAAGTCCGACTCCTTAGTTACGGTGTTTAGCACGACTGAAAATTTCGAAATTGACGGAATCAGACAATTCTCATCCCTTTCCAATTTCGGTTTTGAATTCCGAAAATTTTGAGAGTAATTCATCTAATTCCCGGGAATTGTGGAGGGGCCCACAAATTAACATTTAGGCCATTTTTAAAGGTTCTTTGTTTTTAAACTAATTTACCTGTTTTAATTTTGGAGTATTAATTCCACTAGAAAAATTTATATTGAAAAATTTCAGGATTAAATTTACCAAATCATTTAACTTGTTAGCTAAAATATAATAATCAAATCTTGAATTAATTTTATGATATGCAAATAACCGTTCAATTATGGGCAATTTTAGTAGTTATATTCATTTTAGAAATAATAAATTATTTTTCTCAAAAATATTGGTTTTACGGTAATCAAATTATTTAATAGGAAAAAATATTAAATGAATCCTTATTTAATTGCATTATAAGTATAGAATTCTTTATTTTTGGGCCACTTTCAAATTTATGTTAATTTTTTAATTAACTTAGCATTTTCTAAGATTAATATATTATATTATACTGTTTACTTATAAATAAAGTACTTATTTCTTGGAAAATAGTATATATGTGATGTTTGTAGATTATATTTATTTTCTTTTTAGTATTTTGTAACAAAGTTTAATATAAAATGATATATATATAACATTCGTCAGACTATTTAATAAGAAAAAAAAATATTAAATAAATCCCGAATTAATTTTATTATAATTACACAATTCATTATTTTTGGGCCATTTTCAAATTTATGTCATTTTCTGAATTTGCTTATGTTTTCAAATTTAAAGTATTATATTATTCTCTTTGCTTACAAATAAAGTATTAATTTTCAGAAAAGAATATCTATTTTGTGTTTCGAATTTTATTTGCATTTTCAAAGTTTGTACTAAACATAACATTAAATTTAATATATTTTTTGGAATAGATAGAACTAATCAATTTCTAATTTCACACAAAAAATACTCGTGCAAACACCCGAATCACACAATTCCAAAAATTCCGCCACTTTCTAGGAATTGACTGTGTTGACCAATTTCTCAGTTCCAGATTGGGAATTCATCGGAATGGCGCTTAAGGGTCTGTTCGGATGGATTCCGAATCCTAGGAATCGAGAGAATCGGAGGAATTAAAAGTCCAACTCCTTAATTACGGTGTATAGTTCGATTTCAAAATTCGGAATCGACGGAATTGGGCAATTCCTATCCTCTTCCAATTCCGGTTTTGAGTTCCAAAAATTTTGAGAGAAATACATCTAATTCCTTGGAATTAAGGCGGGGCCCACAAATTAGCATCTAGTCCATTTTTCAAAAGTTCTTTTTTTAAGATTAATTTACTTGTAGTAATTTTAAAATATTTCTTTCGCTAAAAATAAATTATATTTAAAAATTGTTATGTTAAATTTATCAAATTATTTGACTCGTTACCTAAAATACAATAAATAAATCCGGAATTGCTTTTACTATATTTATATAATTATTTATTTTTGGGCCGTTTTAATAATTATATTATTTTATTAATAATAAATTGCATCTTAAAAAAATACCTATTTTATATTTATCAAATTATTTGATTAAAAAATTAATAAATCTTGAATTAACTCTATTAGAACCCTAGAATTCTTTATTTCTGGGCCATTTTTCAATTTCTACTAATTTATTTAATTAACTTGACATTTTCTAATATTAATATATTATATTATTCTATTTACTGGTAAATAAATTATGTATTTCTAAAAAATAGTATATATGTTATGTTTGTGAATTATATTTATACTTCTTAGTATTTTGTAATAAATTTAATACTAAATATAATATAAATGTATTTTACCTTTATCAAAATATTTTGTAGGACAATTTTATTTTAAATAAATGCTAAATTAATCGGATTATAACTATAGAATTCTTTATTTTTGAGCTACTTTTAAATTTATATTAATTTTTCATTAACTTAGCATTTTCTACTATTAGCATATTTTATTGTTTTACTTATAAATAATGTATTTTGTTTTATAAAGTTGTATAGAGGTTACGTTTGTAAATTATATTTATCTTTTTGAAGCATTTTACAACTGAATTTAATATTAAATTTAATGTATACGTATTTTACGTCTATCAAACCATTTAGTAAGAAAAGGAAATATTAAATAAATCTCGAATTAACTATATTGAAATAAGAATTCTTTATTTCTGGGCGATTTTGAAATTTATATTAATATTTTAATTAACTCAGTATTTTTAATATTCTATTTACTTATATAGAAAGTGTTAATTTTCAAAAGATAATGTATATTTTCTATTTATAAATTATATTTATATTATTTTTTTGCACAAAATCTAATATTAAATTTAATATATTCCTTAAAATTGAGAGAATTAATCAATTTCTAATTCATCATCCAAATTCCAAAATTAAACAATTCTAACGATTTCCTCAATTTCTCGAAATTGACAGAGTTGATCAATAACTCAATTCCAAATCGCGAATTCGTCCAAATAGTTCCCTAAGGGTCTCTTGGGAGGAATGGAAGGTCCAATACCTTAATTACGGTGTCTAGTTCGATCCAAAAATTTGGAGATTGACGGAATTAGAGAATTCCTACCCTTTTAAAATTCCGGATTTGAATTTCGAAAATTTCGACAGAAATTCAAATAATTTTCGGAAATTGCGGTGGGTCCCACAAATTAAATGACGAAATTATATAACTTGTAGGGCATTTTATAAAAGTTTTTAGTTTTAAATTGATTTACTTGTTTTAGTTTTAAAATATTTATTTGACAAAATATAGCTTGCCTTTAAAGAAATTTGTAATTTTAAATCTATCAAATTATTTAACTTGGTAGCTAAAATATAATAAACAAATCTTGAGTTAATTTTATTATATTTAAATAATTCTTCGTTTATGGTCCATTCTAAGCAATATATTAATTTTTGACTTAATATATTGTTTTTCTAAGAAAATATTTTTTTACGGTAATCAAATTATTTAACCGGAAAAAATGTAAAATAAATCCTAAATTAATTGTATTCCAATTATGGAATTATTTATTTTCGGGCCGCTTTTAAATTTATATTATTCTTTTGTTAACGTAGCATTTCCTAATATTAATATATTATGTTATACTCTTTACTCATCGATATAGTACTTATTTTTGAGAAATAGTATATATGTGACGTTTGCAGATTATATTTATATTTTTTTTAGTATTTTGCAATTAAATTTAGTATATATGTATTTTTCATTTATCAAGCTATTTAATAAGAGAAAAATATATTAAATAAATCCAAAATTAATTATTTCATTATTTTTTGGCCATTTTTAATTTTATATTAATTTTTTCATGAACATACTCTTTTACGATGTTATTGTATTATATTATTCTATTTACTTACGAATGAAGTATCAATTTTTGAAAAACAATATATATTTTGTGTTCATAAATTATTTCTATATTTTTTAAGTTTGTACCGAATATAATATTAAATTCAACACATTTTTTACAATCGAGAGGACTAATCAATTTCTGATTCCCCACAAAAAATATCCATCCAAACACCGGAGTTAAACAACTTCCACAATTCCCTCACTTTCAAGGAATTAACAGAGATGACCAATTTCTCAATTCCAGATTGAAAATTCCCCGGAACGACACTTAAGGCTCTCTTGGGTCGGATTTCAAATCGCAGGAATTGAGAGAATTGAAGGAATTAAAAGTCCGACTCCTTAGTTACGGTGTTTAGCACGACTGAAAATTTCGAAATTGACGGAATCAGACAATTCTCATCCCTTTCCAATTTCGGTTTTGAATTCCGAAAATTTTGAGAGTAATTCATCTAATTCCCGGGAATTGTGGTGGGGCCCACAAATTAACATTTAGGCCATTTTTAAAGGTTCTTTGTTTTTAAACTAATTTACCTGTTTTAATTTTGGAGTATTAATTCCACTAGAAAAATTTATATTGAAAAATTTCAGGATTAAATTTACCAAATCATTTAACTTGTTAGCTAAAATATAATAATCAAATCTTGAATTAATTTTATGATATGCAAATAATCGTTCAATTATGGGCAATTTTAGTAGTTATATTCATTTTAGAAATAATAAATTATTTTTCTCAAAAATATTGGTTTTACGGTAATCAAATTATTTAATAGGAAAAAATATTAAATGAATCCTTATTTAATTGCATTATAAGTATAGAATTCTTTATTTTTGGGCCACTTTCAAATTTATGTTAATTTTTTAATTAACTTAGCATTTTCTAAGATTAATATATTATATTATACTGTTTACTTATAAATAAACTACTTATTTCTTGGAAAATAGTATATATGTGATGTTTGTAGATTATATTTATATTCTTTTTAGTATTTTGTAACAAAATTTAATATAAAATATATATATATATATATATAACATTCGTCAGACTATTTAATAAGAAAAAAATATATTATCCCGAATTAATTTTATTATAATTACACAATTCATTATTTTTGGGCCATTTTCAAATTTATGTCATTTTCTAAATTTGCTTATGTTTTCAAATCTTAAAGTATTATATTATTCTCTTTGCTTAAAAATAAAGTATTAATTTTCAGAAAAGAATATCTATTTTGTGTTTCGAATTATATTTACATTTTCAAAGTTTGTACTAAACATAATATTAAATTTAATATATTTTTTGGAATAGATAGAACTAATCAATTTCTAATTTCACACAAAAAATACTCGTGCAAACACCCGAATCACACAATTCCAAAAATTCCGCCACTTTCTAGGAATTGACCGTGTTGACCAATTTCTCAGTTCCAGATTGGGAATTCATCGGAATGGCGCTTAAGGGTCTGTTCGGATGGATTCCGACTCCTAGGAATCGGGAGAATCGGAGGAATTAAAAGTCCAACTCCTTAATTACGGTGTATAGTTCGATTTCAAAATTCGGAATCGACGGAATTGGGCAATTCCTACCCTCTTCCAATTCCGGTTTTGAGTTCCAAAAATTTTGAGAGAAATACATCTAATTCCTTGGAATTAAGGCGGGGCCCACAAATTAGCATCTAGTCCATTTTTCAAAAGTTCTTTTTTTAAAATTAATTTACTTGTAGTAATTTTAAAATATTTCTTTCGCTAAAAATAAATTATATTTAAAAATTGTTATGTTAAATTTATCAAATTATTTGACTCGTTACCTAAAATACAATAAATAAATCCGGAATTGCTTTTACTATATTTATATAATTATTTATTTTTGGGCCGTTTTAATAATTATATTATTTTATTAATAATAAATTGCATCTTAAAAAAATACCTATTTTATATTTATCAAATTATTTGATTAAAAAATTAATAAATCTTGAATTAACTCTATTTGAACCCTAGAATTCTTTATTTCTGGGCCATTTTTCAATTTCTACCAATTTATTTAATTAACTTGACATTTTCTAATATTAATATATTATATTATTCTATTTACTGGTAAATAAATTATGTATTTCTAAAAATAGTATATATGTTATGTTTGTGAATTATATTTATACTTCTTAGTATTTTGTAATAAATTTAATACTAAATATAATATAAATGTATTTTACCTTTATCAAAATATTTTGTAGGACAATTTTATTTTAAATAAATGCTAAATTAATCGGATTATAACTATAGAATTCTTTATTTTTGAGCTACTTTTAAATTTATATTAATTTTTCATTAACTTAGCATTTTCTACTATTAGCATATTTTATTGTTTTACTTATAAATAATGTATTTTGTTTTATAAAGTTGTATAGACGTTACGTTTGTAAATTATATTTATCTTTTTGAAGCATTTTACAACTGAATTTAATATTAAATTTAATGTATACGTATTTTACGTCTATCAAACCATTTAGTAAGAAAAGGAAATATTAAATAAATCTCGAATTAACTATACTGAAATAAGAATTCTTTATTTCTGGGCGATTTTGAAATTTATATTAATATTTTAATTAACTCAGTATTTTTAATATTCTATTTACTTATATAGAAAGTATTAATTTTCAAAAGATAATGTATATTTTCTATTTATAAATTATATTTATATTATTTTTTTGCACAAAATCTAATATTAAATTTAATATATTCCTTAAAATTGAGAGAATTAATCAATTTCTAATTCATCATCCAAATTCCAAAATTAAACAATTCTAACGATTTCCTCAATTTCTCGAAATTGACAGAGTTGATCAATAACTCAATTCCAAATCGCGAATTCGTCCAAATAGTTCCCTAAGGGTCTCTTGGGAGGAATGGAAGGTCCAATACCTTAATTACGGTGTCTAGTTCGATCCAAAAATTTGGAGATTGACGGAATTAGAGAATTCCTACCCTTTTAAAATTCCGGATTTGAATTTCGAAAATTTCGAGAGAAATTCAAATAATTTTCGACAATTGCGGTGGGTCCCACAAATTAAATGACGAAATTATATAACTTGTAGGGCATTTTATAAAAGTTTTTAGTTTTAAATTGATTTACTTGTTTTAGTTTTAAAATATTTATTTGACAAAATATAGCTTGCCTTTAAAGAAATTTGTAATTTTAAATCTATCAAATTATTTAACTTGGTAGCTAAAATATAATAAACAAATCTTGAGTTAATTTTATTATATTTAAATAATTCTTCGTTTATGGGCCATTCTAACCAATATATTAATTTTTGACTTAATATATTGTTTTTCTAAGAAAATATTTTTTTACGGTAATCAAATTATTTAACCGGAAAAAATGTAAAATAAATCCTAAATTAATTGTATTCCAATTCTGGAATTATTTATTTTCGCGCCGCTTTTAAATTTATATTATTCTTTTGTTAACGTAGCATTTCCTAATATTGATATATTATGTTATACTCTTTACTTATCGATATATAGTACTTATTTTTGAGAAATAGTATATATGTGACGTTTGCAGGTTATATTTATATTTTTTTTAGTATTTTGCAATTAAATTTAGTATATATGTATTTTTCATTTATCAAGCTATTTAATAAGAGAAAAATATATTAAATAAATCCAAAACTAATTATTTCATTATTTTTGGCCATTTTTAATTTTATATTAATTTTTTCATGAACATACTCTTTTATGATGTTATTGTATTATATTATTCTATTTACTTACGAATGAAGTATCAATTTTTGAAAAATAATATATATTTTGCGTTCCCAAATTATTTCTATATTTTTTAAGTTTGTACCGAATATAATATTAAATTCAACACATTTTTTACAATCGAGAGGACTAATCAATTTCTGATTCCCCACAAAAAATATCCATCCAAACACCGGAGTTAAACAACTTCCACAATTCCCTCACTTTCAAGGAATTAACAGGGATGACCAATTTCTCAATTCCAGATTGAAAATTCCCCGGAACGACACTTAAGGCTCTCTTGGGTCGGATTTCAAATCGCAGGAATTGAGAGAATTGAAGGAATTAAAAGTCGGACTCCTTAGTTACGGTGTTTAGCACGACTGAAAATTTCGAAATTGACGGAATCAGACAATTCTCATCCCTTTCCAATTTCGGTTTTGAATTCCGAAAATTTTGAGAGTAATTCATCTAATTCCCGGGAATTGTGGAGGGGCCCACAAATTAACATTTAGGCCATTTTTAAAGGTTCTTTGTTTTTAAACTAATTTACCTGTTTTAATTTTGGAGTATTAATTCCACTAGAAAAATTTATATTGAAAAATTTCAGGATTAAATTTACCAAATCATTTAACTTGTTAGCTAAAATATAATAATCAAATCTTGAATTAATTTTATGATATGCAAATAACCGTTCAATTATGGGCAATTTTAGTAGTTATATTCATTTTAGAAATAATAAATTATTTTTCTCAAAAATATTGGTTTTACGGTAATCAAATTATTTAATAGGAAAAAATATTAAATGAATCCTTATTTAATTGCATTATAAGTATAGAATTCTTTATTTTTGGGCCACTTTCAAATTTATGTTAATTTTTTAATTAACTTAGCATTTTCTAAGATTAATATATCATATTATACTGGTTACTTATAAATAAACTACTTATTTCTTGGAAAATAGTATATATGTGATGTTTGTAGATTATATTTATTTTCTTTTTAGTATTTTGTAACAAAGTTTAATATAAAATTATATATATATAACATTCGTCAGACTATTTAATAAGAAAAAAAAATATTAAATAAATCCCGAATTAATTTTATTATAATTACACAATTCATTATTTTTGGGCCATTTTCAAATTTATGTCATTTTCTGAATTTGCTTATGTTTTCAAATTTAAAGTATTATATTATTCTCTTTGCTTACAAATAAAGTATTAATTTTCAGAAAAGAATATCTATTTTGTGTTTCGAATTTTATTTGCATTTTCAAAGTTTGTACTAAACATAACATTAAATTTAATATATTTTTTGGAATAGATAGAACTAATCAATTTCTAATTTCACACAAAAAATACTCGTGCAAACACCCGAATCACACAATTCCAAAAATTCCGCCACTTTCTAGGAATTGACTGTGTTGACCAATTTCTCAGTTCCAGATTGGGAATTCATCGGAATGGCGCTTAAGGGTCTGTTTGGATGGATCCGAATCCTAGGAATCGAGAGAATCGGAGGAATTAAAAGTCCAACTCCTTAATTACGGTGTATAGTTCGATTTCAAAATTCGGAATCGACGGAATTGGGCAATTGCTACCCTCTTCCAATTCCGGATTTGAGTTCCAAAAATTTTGAGAGAAATACATCTAATTCCTTGGAATTAAGGCGGGGCCCACAAATTCGCATCTAGTCCATTTTTCAAAAGTTCTTTTTTTTAAATTAATTTACTTGTATTAATTTTAAAATATTTATTTCGCTAAAAATAAATTATATTTAAAAATTGTTATGTTAAATTTATCGAATTATTTGACTCGTTACCTAAAATACAATAAATAAATCGGGAATTACTTTTATTATATTTATATAATTATTTATTTTTGGGCCATTTTAATAATTATATTATTTTATTAATAATAAATTGCATCTTAAAAAAATACCTATTTTATATTTATCAAATTATTTGATTAAAAAATTAATAAATCTTGAATTAACTCTATTTGAACCCTAGAATTCTTTATTTCTGGGCCATTTTTCAATTTCTACCAATTTATTTAATTAACTTGACATTTTCTAATATTAATATATTATATTATTCTATTTACTGGTAAATAAATTATGTATTTCTAAAAAATAGTATACATGTTATGTTTGTGAATTATATTTATACTTCCTAGTATTTTGTAATTAATTTACTACTAAATATAATATAAATGTATTTTACCTTTATCAAAATATTTTGTAGGACAATTTTATTTTAAATAAATGCTAAATTAATCGGATTATAACTATAGAATTCTTTATTTTTGAGCTACTTTTAAATTTATATTAATTTTTCATTAACTTAGCATTTTCAGCTATTAGCATATTTTATTGTTTTACTTATAAATAATGTATTTAGTTTTATAAAGTTGTATAGACGTTACGTTTGTAAATTATATTTATCTTTTGGAAGCATTTTACAACTGAATTTAATATTAAATTTAATATATACGTATTTTACGTTTATCAAACCATTTAGTGAGAAAAGGAAATATTAAATAAATCTCGAATTGACTATATTGAAATAAGAATTCTTTATTTCTGGGCGATTTTGAAATTTATATTAATATTTTAAATAACTCAGTATTTTTAATATTCTATTTACTTATATAGAAAGTATTAATTTTAAAAAGATAATGTATATTTTCTATTTATAAATTATGTTTACATTATTTTTTTGCACAAAATGTAATATTAAATTTAATATATTCCTCTAAATTGAGAGAATTAATCAATATCTAGTTCATCAGCCAAATTCCAAAATTAGACAATTCTAACGATTTCCTCAATTTCTCGAAATTGACAGAGTTGATCAATTACTCAATTCCAAATAGTTCCCTAAGGGTCTCTTGGGAGGAATGGAAGGTCCAGTACCTTAATTACGGTGTCTAGTTCGATCCGAAAATTTGGAGATTGACGGAATTAGAGAATTCCAACCCTTTTCAAATTCCGGATTTGAATTTCGAATATTCCGAGAGAAATTCAAATAATTTTTGGGAAATTGCGGTGGGTCCCGCAAATTAAATGACGAAATTATATAACATGTAGGGCGTTTTAAAAAAGTTTTTAGTTTTAAATTGATTTACTTGTTTTAGTTTTAAAATATTTATTTGACAAAATATAGTTTGCCTTTAAAGAAATTTGTAATTTTAAATCTATCAAATTATTTAACTTGGGAGCTAAAATATAATAAACAAATCTTGAGTTAATTTTATTATATTTAAATAATTCTTCGTTTATGGGCCATTCTAAGCAATATATTAATTTTTGACTTAATATATTGTTTTTCTAAGAAAATATTTTTTTACGGTAATCAAATTATTTAACCGGAAAAAATGTAAAATAAATCCTAAATTAATTGTATTCCAATTATGGAATTATTTATTTTCGGGCCGCTTTTAAATTTATATTATTCATTTGTTAACGTAGCATTTCCTAATATTAATATATTATGTTATACTCTTTACTTATCGATATAGTACTTATTTTTGAGAAATAGTATATATGTGACGTTTGCAGATTATATTTATATATTTTTTTAGTATTTTGCAATTAAATTTAGTATATATGTATTTTTCATTTATCAAGCTATTTAATAAGAGAAAAATATATTAAATAAATCCAAAATTAATTATTTCATTATTTTTTGGCCATTTTTAATTTTATATTAATTTTTTCATGAACATACTCTTTTACGATGTTATTGTATTATATTATTCTATTTACTTACGAATGAAGTATCAATTTTTGAAAAATAATATATATTTTGTGTTCATAAATTATTTCTATATTTTTTAAGTTTGTACCGAATATAATATTAAATTCAACACATTTTTTACAATCGAGAGGACTAATCAATTTCTGATTCCCCACAAAAAATATCCATCCAAACACCGGAGTTAAACAACTTCCACAATTCCCTCACTTTCAAGGAATTAACAGAGATGACCAATTTCTCAATTCCAGATTGAAAATTCCCCGGAACGACACTTAAGGCTCTCTTGGGTCGGATTTCAAATCGCAGGAATTGAGAGAATTGAAGGAATTAAAAGTCCGACTCCTTAGTTACGGTGTTTAGCACGACTGAAAATTTCGAAATTGACGGAATCAGACAATTCTCATCCCTTTCCAATTTCGGTTTTGAATTCCGAAAATTTTGAGAGTAATTCATCTAATTCCCGGGAATTGTGGAGGGGCCCACAAATTAACATTTAGGCCATTTTTAAAGGTTCTTTGGTTTTAAACTAATTCACCTGTTTTAATTTTGGAGTATTAATTCCACTAGAAAAATTTATATTGAAAAATTTCAGGATTAAATTTACCAAATCATTTAACTTGTTAGCTAAAATATAATAATCAAATCTTGAATTAATTTTATGATATGCAAATAATCGTTCAATTATGGGCAATTTTAGTAGTTATATTCATTTTAGAAATAATAAATTATTTTTCTCAAAAATATTGGTTTTACGGTAATCAAATTATTTAATAGGAAAAAATATTAAATGAATCCTTATTTAATTGCATTATAAGTATATAATTCTTTATTTTTGGGCCACTTTCAAATTTATGTTAATTTTTTAATTAACTTAGCATTTTCTAAGATTAATATATTATATTATACTGTTTACTTATAAATAAACTACTTATTTCTTGGAAAATAGTATATATGTGATGTTTGTAGATTATATTTATATTCTTTTTAGTATTTTATAACAAAATTTAATATAAAATTATATATAGATATATATAACATTCGTCAGACTATTTAATAAGAAAAAAATATATTATTATAATTACACAATTCATTATTTTTGGGCCATTTTCAAATTTATGTCATTTTCTGAATTTGCTTATGTTTTCAAATTTAAAGTATTATATTATTCTCTTTGCTTACAAATAAAGTATTAATTTTCAGAAAAGAATATCTATTTTGTGTTTCGAATTTTATTTGCATTTTCAAAGTTTGTACTAAACATAACATTAAATTTAATATATTTTTTGGAATAGATAGAACTAATCAATTTCTAATTTCACACAAAAAATACTCGTGCAAACACCCGAATCACACAATTCCAAAAATTCCGCCACTTTCTAGGAATTGACTGTGTTGACCAATTTCTCAGTTCCAGATTGGGAATTCATCGGAACGGTGCTTAAGGGTCTGTTCGGATGGATTCCGACTCCTAGGAATCGGGAGAATCGGAGGAATTAAAAGTCCAACTCCTTAATTACGGTGTATAGTTCGATTTCAAAATTCGGAATCGACGGAATTGGGCAATTCCTACCCTCTTCCAATTCCGGTTTTGAGTTCCAAAAATTTTGAGAGAAATACATCTAATTCCTTGGAATTAAGGCGGGGCCCACAAATTAGCATCTAGTCCATTTTTCAAAAGTTCTTTTTTTAAAATTAATTTACTTGTAGTAATTTTAAAATATTTCTTTCGCTAAAAATAAATTATATTTAAAAATTGTTATGTTAAATTTATCAAATTATTTGACTCGTTACCTAAAATACAATAAATAAATCCGGAATTGCTTTTACTATATTTATATAATTATTTATTTTCGGGCCGTTTTAATAATTATATTATTTTATTAATAATAAATTGCATCTTAAAAAAATACCTATTTTATATTTATCAAATTATTTGATTAAAAAATTAATAAATCTTGAATTAACTCTATTAGAACCCTAGAATTCTTTATTTCTGGGCCATTTTTCAATTTCTACTAATTTATTTAATTAACTTGACATTTTCTTATATTAATATATTATATTATTCTATTGACTGGTAAATAAATTATGTATTTCTCAAAAATAGTATATATGTTATGTTTGTGAATTATATTTATACTTCTTAGTATTTTGTAATAAATTTAATACTAAATATAATATAAATGTATTTTACCTTTATCAAAATATTTTGTAGGACAATTTTATTTTAAATAAATGCTAAATTAATCGGATTATAACTATAGAATTCTTTATTTTTGAGCTACTTTTAAATTTATATTAATATTTCATTAACTTAGCATTT
>RXID01017278.1:0-12474 GCA_005019695.1 Trichopus zeylanicus subsp. travancoricus
CAGTAGCAGTAGTAATTGTTGTAGAAGCAGTAATAGCCGTAGTAGTAGTAGTTGCAGAAGTAGTAGAAGTAGGGGAAGCAGTAGTAATAGTTGTAGCTGCAATAGTAGTAGTAGCAATGATTGTCGTAGTACAAGAAGTAGTAGCATTAGTAATAGTAGTGGTATTAGCAATAACAACAGTAGTAGTTGCAGTAGCAGCAGTAATTGCAATAGTAGTAGCCGTAGTAATTGTTGTAGTTGTAGTAGCAGCAGTAGTAGTTGTTGTATCAGTTGAAATGGCTGTAGTAGTAGTAGCAGCCGCAGTAGTTGTAGTAGTAGTACTAGTATTAGTAGTAGTAGTAAAGACAATAGAAGTACCAGTATTAGCAGTAGCAGCAGTACTAGCAGTGGCAACTATAGTAGTAGTAGTTGTTGGAGTAGTAGTAGTTGCAATGGCAGTAGTTTCAGTGGTAACATTGGTTGTAGTCAGAGTATAAGTCATAGCAGCAACAACGGAAGTAGAAGAGAAAGAAGTAGTAGTAGTAGTAGTAGTAGTAGCAGTAGTAGTAGTAATTGTTGTAGCAGTAGTAGCAGCACTATCAGTCCTAGTAGTGGCAGTAGTAGTAGTTGTTGTAGTAGTAGTAGCAGCAGTAGGAGTAACTGTAGTTATAGCAGCAATAGTAGTAGTGGTGCTAACAGTAGCAGTAACAGTTGTAGTTGTAGGAGAAGTAGTGGTAGTAGTAGTTGTTGTAGTCGAAGTAGTTGTAGAAGTGGTACTGCTAGTAGCAGTAGTAGCGATAGTAGTTATAGTTGTAGTAGTAGTAGTAGTAGTAGTAGTAGTAGTAGTAGTAGTAATAGTAGTAGTAGCAGAAGTAGTAGTAGTATTAGTAGCACCAGCAGCAGTAATAGCAGTGGTAGTAGTAGTAATAGCAGTAGTAGTAGAAGTAGTAGTAGCAGCCGTAGCAGTAGTAGTAGTAGAAGCATATTAGTAGTTGCAGCAGGATCAGCAGCAGCAGCAGTAGTAGTAGTAGTAGTAGTAGTAGTCGTCATGATGGTGGTGGTCGTCGTAGCAGTTGTTATAGCGCTAGTGGTAGTAGTAGAGGTAGTAGTAGTTGATATTTTTAGGAGAAGTTGTAGTAGTAGTAGTAGTAGCAATAGTTGTAATACTAGTACTAGTGGTGGAAGTAGCAGTAGGTGTAATAGAAATAGTAGTAGCAGTAGTAGTAATAGTAGTAGTTGTACTAGTACTAATATAGGTAGAAGTAGTATTAGTAGTAATAGTAGTAATAGTAATAGTAATAGTAGTAATAGTAATAGTATTAAAAGTCGTAGTCGTAGCAATAGTAGTAATATTAGAAGTAGCAATTGTAGTAACAGTAGTAGCAGTAGTAGTAGCCGCAATAGCAGTAGTAATACAAGTAGTAGTAACAGTAGTAGCAGAAGCAGTTTTAGCAGCAGTAGAAGTATTTGTAGTAGCAGTCGCTGTAGTAGCTGTAGCAGCAACAGTGGTAGTAGCAGTTGTAGTAGTATTCGCTATAGTAGTAGTCGTCGTAGCAGCAATAGCTGTAGTAACAATAGTAGCCGCAGCAGTAGTTAGTAGCAGTAGGAGCAATAGTAGTAGTAGTAGAGGTAGTTGTGGTAGTAGTATCAAAAGTAGTTGTAGTAGTAGCAGGAGTAGTGCTGGTCGTAATCGGAGTAGTGGTAGAAATTGTAGTTATAGTAGTAGTGGTATTAGTAATCATAGTAGCAATAGTACTAGTAGTCATAGTAGTAGCAGAACTGGTAGAAGTGGTTGTAGTAGTAGTAGTCATTACTGTAGCAGCAACACAGGCAAGAGTTATTGTTGTTGCAGAAGACGCAGTAGCAAAAGTATTAGTATTAGTATTAGTAGTAGTAGTAGTAGTGGAACCTGTAGTAGCAGTGGTAGTAGTAGCAGGAGCAGCAGAAATAGCAGTAGTTGATGTTTTAGTAGTATTAGTAGTATAAGCAGCAATAGTAGTAGCAATAGCAGTAGTAGTAGCAGTAGAAGTTGCAGTGGTAGGAGCAGTAGTTTGTGTAGTACTGGCACTAGTAGCTGCTTTAGTAGCAGTGACAATAGTACGAGCCGTAACAATTGTAGTAGTAGTAGTAGCAGCAGTAGCAATAGTAGAAGTAGAATTAGTAGCAGTTAGTTGTAGTAGCAGCAGTTGTAGTTATTGTTGTAGTAGCAGTAGCTGTAGTAGCAGCACTCATAGTAGCAGTAGTAGTAGTAACTAAAGTAGTAGCAGTAGAAGTAGTAGCAGTTGTCGCTGTAGTAGTAGTAATAGTACTAGCAATAGTAGTAGTAGAAGTAGCAGTCGTTGTTATAGTAGTAGTAGAAGTAGCAGCAGCAGCAATCGTAGTCTTAGTACTTGTTGCTAGAGCAGGCGTAGCAGTAGTAGTAGTAGTAATAGCAGCAGCAGTAGTCGTAGTAATAGTAGTAGCAGTAGAAGTAGAAGTAATAATGGCATTAGTAGTGGTAATTGTAGTAGCAGTAGTGGTGGTAGTAGTAGTAGTTACAGTAGTTGTTATAGTTGTAGTAGAGTAGCAACAACAATCGTAGCCATAGTAGTAGTCACAGAGGCAATCGTAGCAGTGGTAGTAGTAGTAACACCAATAGCAGCAGCAGTAGTAATAATAGTCACAATAGAAGTAAAAGTAATAGTAGCATTAGCAGTAGTAACAGTAGCAGTTGTAGTCGCCAAAGTAGCAGTGTCGTATTAGTGGAGGCTATTATACAAGCAGTAGTAGTACTACTAGTAGCAGTTTAGGGATCAATAGCGTCATTAGTAGTAGTAGTAGTACTAGTAGCAGTAGAAATAGTAGCAGCAATAGTAGTAGTAGTAGTAGTAGCAGCAGTGGTTGGAGTAGCAGAAGTAGTGGCCGTAGTTGGAGTCGTAGTAGTAGAAATAGGATTAGTAATAGTAGCAGCAACAACAGCTATTGTACTAGAAGTAGTAGTAGCAGTAGTAGCAGTAGCCACAGCAGTTGTAGTAAGAACAATAGTAGCAAAAGTAGTAATAACAACAATAGTATTAGCAATAGTAGTACCAATAGTGGTAGTGATAGTAGTAGTAGTGGTAGTAGTAGCAGAAGTAGTAGTAGTTGCAGTAGTATTCGTAGTAGTTGCAGTAGCATGAGTAGTAGTAGTGGTGGTGGTTGTAGTAGTATTAGCAACAACAACAACCGTCGTATGAGTAGTAGTTGTAGTAGCAGTCCTTGCTGTAGTAGCAAGAGTAGTAGTAGCAGTGGTCGAAGAAATAGTAGAACTAGTAGTAGCAGTTGTAGCAGTAGTAGTAGTAGTAGCATTAGTAGTAGCAGAAGTAGTAGAAGTAGTTGGAGTGGCCGTAGCTGTAGTAGTAATACTAATAGTTGTAGTAGCAGCAGATGTAGTAGTTGTGGTAGTAGCAGTAGTAGCAGGAGTAGCAGTAGTAGTCGCAATAGTAATTGTAGTAGTAGCAGCAGTAGAAGTAGTAGTAGTAGCAATAGTATTACTAGTTTCGGCAGGAATGGTAGTAGTAGCTGTTGTGTTAGTAGTAGCAGCAATAGTAGTAGTAGAAGCAGCAGTAGTAGCAGAAGTAGTAGTACGACTTGTGGTAGTAGGAGAAATAGTAGAACTTGTTATTATAGGAGAAGTTGCAGTAGTAGTAGCAGTAGTAGTAGAGGTTGTAAAAATAGTTGCAGTAGTAGTAGAAGTCGCAGTAGTAGTAATAGTAGTAGGACTATTAGTAATGGTAGTAGCTGTAGAAGTAGTTGCGGAAGTAGAAGCGGTAGTAGCGGTAATAGAATTTAGAGAAATAATAGTGGTAGTAATAGTAGTAACAAGAATAGTAGTAGCAGTAGTAGTAATAGTAGTTGTACTAATAATAGTAGTAAAGTAAAAGTAGTTACAGTAGCAATAGTTGAATTAGTAGTACTAGTAGAAGTGACAGTAGTAGGAGTAGTAGAATAAATTATAGTTGCAGTAGTAGTAGTAGCGGCAGCAGCAGCAGTGGCAGCAGCAGCAACAACAATAGCACTAGTAGTAGTAGTGGTAATAGTAGCAATAATAAAAGTACTAGTTGTGGTAGCAGTTGTAGCAGAAGTAGCGGTATTCACTGTAGTAGTTGTAGCCATAGCAACAGTAGTAGCAATAGTAGCAATAGGAGCAATAGTAGTAGTAGTAAGGGTTTTAGTAGTAGTAGTAGTAGCAGAAGCAATAGTACAGCAGTAGTAGCAGTGGTAGCAGTAGTAGTAGTAGTAGCATTAGTAGTAGTATAAATAGCAGCAGTTGTTGCAATTGTACAGCAGTAGTGGTAGTAGTAGCAACAGTGGCAGTAATAGTAGTAGTAGCTGTAGTAGAAGTTGTTGTTGTATTAGTACTAGGAGGAGTAGCAATACTACTAATAGCAACAACAGTAGTTGTAGTTAGTAGTAGTAGTAATTGTTGTAGGAGTAGCTGAAGAAGTAGCAGCGTAAGTAGTAACAGTAGTACTAGCAATAGTGCTAACAGTAATAGTAGGAATTGTTGTAGCTAGAGGAGTTGTAGTAGTAGTTGCACTAATAATAGTATTGGTAGTAGTAGTAGTTCTAGTAGTAGTAGTAGTAGTACTAACAACAGTATTAATAGTAGTAGTAGTAGCAGTAGTTGGAGTTGTAGTTGCAGTAGTAGTTGTAGTTGTTGTAGAAGTAGTAGCCGCACTTGTAGCCGTAGTGGCAGTTGCAGCAGCAGTCGTAGCAGTAGTAGTAGCAATAATTGTTGCAGTATTAGTAATCGTAGCAGTAGTAGTACCAGCATTTGCGGCAACAGTAGTACTAGTAGAAGTAGTAGTAATAGTAGTAAGAATAGTAGTAATAGTAGTTGAAATAATAGTTGTAGTAGTAGTAATCTTAGTATTACTATTAGAAATAGCAGTAGTTGTGGTAGGTATATCAGGAGTAGCAGTAGCAGTAGAAGTAGTTGCAGTAGTAGTAAAAGTAGTAGTAGTCCTAGTAATAGTAGCAGCAGAAGTACTAGCAGTTGAAGAAGTAACATTAAGAGTAGGGGTAGTAGTACTACTACTGCTACCACTGCTGCTACAATTACTACTACGGCTACAAGCACTGTTGCTACTATAACTACAACAACAACTACTGCTGCTACTACTACTATAACTACAACAACAACAGCTTCTACTACTACCACGTGTCTACTAGTACTACTACAGCCGATACTACTACTAATGTTACTGTTACTACTGCTGCTACTACTACGACTACTACTTCTGCTATTACTACTACAACAACTACTGCAGCTGTAGCAACTACAACTGCTATTAGTACTACTGCTACTACTTCAATTACTATTACAATTGCTGCTACTACTGGTACAACTGCTACTCCTACCAAATATAGTACTACTGCTGCTACTACTGCTACTACCACTACTACAACTACAAGTACTACTACTACTACTACTACTACCTCTACTACTGCAACTGCTACTTCTACTACTAATTCTACAACTGCTGCTGCTACTACTACTGTTGTTGCTACTACTACCGCTATTATAGTAGCTGCAACTACCACTACTACTATTATTACTACTACTACTCGTACTAATACTAGTACCAACTACTACTACCACTACTACTTTTACCACTACTACTGCTACTGCTACTGCTACTACTTCTACTATTACGACTACTACTCATACTAATACTACTACCCCAAACACTCCTACTACTACTACTATTGCAATAACTGCTACTCCTCCTACTAGTACTATTACTACGGCTACAGTTGATGCTGCTGCTACTCCTACTACTACAACAACTATATTACTACTACTACTTCTTTTACTACTAGTGCAATTGCCATAACTACTAATCCTACTGCACATACAACAACTACTAACACTAACCCTGCTACTCCTACTACTCCCAATACTACTACTAGTAGTACTATTATTACTACTACCCCGACTTCTACTACTACTATGACTACTACTTCGACTTCTACTACTACTACTACTACTATTGTTACTTCTGCTGTGGCTCCTAGTGCTACTACTACTACTTCTACTACTACTACTACAACAACGACTATTACTACTACTACTACTACTACTATGTCTAGTACTAGTGTAATTGCTATAACTACTACCCCTACTACAGGTACTACTACTATTAAAACTAACCCTACTACTACTACTCCTAATAGTACTCCTACTCCTAGACCGACTACCACTACTACTCCTACTACTACTATTACTGCTACTGCTACTAGTACGACTACTAATCATAAGATTCCTACTACTACTACAACTATTACTACTTTAACTCCTACTACTACTACTCCAAAGACTCCTACTACTACTGCTACTACTGTTGCTGCTGCTATTACTACTGCTGCTGCTGCTGCTGCTACTCCTCCTCCTATTGCTACTGCTGCGGCTACTACTACTAATCCTGTTGCTGTTGCTACGACAAGTACTACCACTACAGCTGCTATTTCTGCTTCTACTACTACTAGTCTACTACTACCACTTCTAATGCTACTACTACTACTCCAACTCCAATTACGACTACCACTCCTACTACTACTACCACTACCACTATAACTACTACTACTGCTAATCCTATTCCAATTCCTACTACTACTACAACTACAACTACTATGACTACTATTACTACTAGTACTACTACTACCACTTCTAATGCGACTACTACTACTCCAACTCCAATTACAACTACTGCTCCTACTACTACTACCACTACCACTATAACTAGTACTACTGCTAATGCTATTCCAATTCCTACTACTACTACAACTGAAACTACTATGACTACTATTATTGCTAGTACTACTACTACCACTACTACTACTGCTACTATTATTAGTACTACTACTACTACTGCTACTACTGCTACTACTGCTGCTGCTGCTACTACTGCTACTGCTGCTGCTGCTCCTACTACTGCTACTACTACTACAAATATTACTACTACTCCTACTACTACAACTAGAAGAACTACTACAATTACGACTTCTAATATTTCTAATACTGCTACTATTACTACTACTAGTACTACTACCTCTGCCACTATTTCATCTCCTTTTCCTACTGCTGCTGCTACAACTACTCCTGCTACTACTACCACTACAATTATTCCTACTCCTATTCCAACTCCTAATGCTACTATAGCTACTAGTACTATTGCTTTCACTACAACAACTGAGACTCCTACTACTACACCTACCACAACTCCTACTACAACAACTACTACAACTACTACTACTATCACAACTACTACTACTACCACCACCACTATGAATACTACTAATATTACTACAACTATTGCTACTACTACTCCCACTGCTACTGCTACAAGAACAACTACTACTACGACTATTACTATTACTACTACTGCTACAACTACTACCACTATTACTACTACTACTACGTCTACTACTATTCCAACAAATACTTCTTCTACTGCTATAAATATTACTCTTTACTCCTACAACTCCTACTGCGACTACTACGACTACTACTATTCCTACTACTCCTACTCCTACTGTTACTACAACTACTGCTACTGCAGCTACCACTACTACAACAACTACAACTCCCACTACTACTCCTACTGCTGCTACAACTACAAGCAATGCTACTACCACTACTCCAACAACTACAACTCCTCCTACAACTCCTACTACAACTCCTAATACTGCAACTAATACAACTAGTACTACTATTACTACTACTACTAACACTAATCCTACTACTAATATTACCACTAATACTGGTACTACTACTCCTGCTGCTGCTACTATCAGAACAACTACTACAACGACTATTATTACTACTACTACTAGTACGTCTACTACTATTCCAACTCCTACTACTACTGCTACTACTACTACTCTATACTAGTACTACTACTTCGACTACTACTATTCCTACTCAAACTCCAACTCTGACTGCTGCTGCAACTACTGCTTGTGCTGCTACCACTTCTCCAATTACTACAACTTTGACTACTACTACTTCTATAACTACTATTACTATTTATACTACTACTACAATTACTACTGCTACTGCTACAACTCCTATTACAGCAACTACTACTCCTACTCCAACTCCTATTGCAACTACTCCCCCTACAACTACCCCTACTCAAACTCCTACCACAACTACAGCTACCACTACTACAACTACTACTACCACTGCTACTAAAACTACTACTACTACTACTACTTTTTCTACTACTAGAACAATTGCTACTACTACAGCCCCTACTACTCTGGTAATACTGCAACTAATAATAACACTACTACTACTACAACTGCTACTACTCGCACAACCACTACTACTGCTACTATTCCTACTCCTACTCCTACTACTGCTAATATTACTACTCCTACTACTCCTACTACTATTGCTACTACTACTACTATAACTCCTACTTCTACTACCACTCCTACTGTTGCTACTACACCTACTCCAACTACTACTACTCCTACACCAACTCCTATTACAACTACTGCTGCTACTGCTACCACTCGTACTACTACAACCGCAACAACAACAACTACTACTACAACTACAACAACAACAATAACTACCACTACTATTACTACAACAACAACTACTACTACTTCTACTACTACTACTTCTACCTCTACTACTAGTACAATTGCTACTACTACTACTCCAACTACTATTACTACTAATACTAACACAACAACCACTACTACTACTAATAATACTAACACTCCTCCTTCTACTACTACTTCCATTACTACTACATCTACTACTACTTCCATGGCTACTACTTCTACTACTATCACTACAACCGCTACTACTACAACTACTACGACGACAAGAACTACTACTACTAATACTACTCCTACTACTACTACAGTGCATATGCTACGAGTACTACCTCTACTACTACTATAACTACAACTAATTCTACTGCTGCTACCACTGCTACTGTTACAACAACTACTGCTACGGCTGCTACAACAACTACCACTACTGGAACAACTAGTGCTCCTACAATAACTACTGCTACTACTACTACTTATGCTACTACTACTAGTATAACTGCTACTACTACTTTCGCCACTATTACTACAACAAATAGTACTACCGCTGTTGCCGCAGCTGCTACTGCAAGTACTAATACTACTGCTGCTATAACTGCAACCACGGTTATTGTTAGTGCTACTCTTAATGCTACTACTACTACTACTACTACTACCACTACTACTACTACTACTGGTACTACTACTGCTACTTCTGCTGCTGCTGTTCTTACTAATGCTACTACTACTACATCTACTCCAACTCTTGCTTATGCTAATACTACTATTACTTCACATACTACAGCTACTACTACTGCTACTGCTACCGTGACTGCTACTAGTACTACTTCTACTTTTGTTATTACCGCTGCTTCTACTACTACTGCTACTGCAACTACTGCTACTACTGCTGCCAATGTTACTAATAGTACTTGTACTCCTAATACTACTACCACTACTACTACTACTGATACTATGACTACTGCCACACCTACTGTGACTACCACTACTACTACTAGTACTACGACTACCACCACTACCACTGCTACTACTACTACTACTACCACTACTACCGCTACTATTGCTACTGCTGCTACTTCTAGTTCTGCTACTACTACTACTACTACTTCTTCTACTGCTACGACTACTACTAGTACTACTATTATTACTACTACTTCTCCAACCACTACTACTGGTGCTACCACTACTACTATTACTACCACTACTATTGCTAATACTACTGTTCCTACTACTACTACAACAACAACTACTACTACTTCTCCTGCTACTACTACTAGTACTACTACCTCTACTACTTTGCCAACTATTACAACTAGTGGCACAACTACAATTGCTACAACTACTTCTACAACTACAATTACAACTAGTACTACTACTATTACTGCTACTACTGCTACTACTACTACTACTACGACTAATACTAGTACGATTGCTACCACTGCTGCTACTACTACTAATACTGCTACTTCTCCTACTACAACCACTATAGCGCTACTACTTCTACTACTTCTGCCACAACCACTACTACAGCTACTACTACAAGTCAACTTCTCCTACTACTACTAGTAGTTCTACGATTACTGATACTACTAATATAGCTACTACAACTTCAGCTACTACTACTACTACTTCTACCACTACTAGAACTACAACTACTAGCACTTCCACTTTTGTTGTTGTTGTCGCTACTACTACTACTGCTGCTATTGCTTTTAGTCCTGCAATTACTTCTCTTGCTTCTACTACTGCTGCTACTGCTACTAACACTACTAGTACAAACAACTTCTACTGTTACTACTACTGCTAGTGCTACGACTACTACTACTACTACAACTACTACTAATACTACTACTACTACAACTGCCACTACTACTGGTACTACTACCACTGCTACTATTGCTTCTACTAGTACTATTACTACTAATACAACTACCACTACAACAACAACAACTGCTACTACTACTACTAATACTGCTACTACTACTACTACTCCTCCTCCTCCTCCTCCTACTACTACTACTCCTTCTAATACTTCTACTACAACTCCTATAACCGCTTCTACTTCTAGTTTAAAAGATAATGCTACTTCAACTATGACTACTACAACAAATAGAACTTTTGTTGCGGCTGCTACTACTATTACAATGGCAACTACTTATACTACTGCTACTACTACTACCATTACTAATACTACAACTACTGCTATTGCAACTACTCTTAACTATTAGTGCTACTCCTAATTCTACTACTACTACTACTACTACTACCACCACCACCACCACCACACGGGCTGCTGCTGCTACTATTGTTTCTGCTACTAATGCTACTACCACTAATACTACTTCTACCACTACGACTGCTAGTACTCCTAAAACTTCTACTACTATAACAACAACAACAACTACTACTACTACTACTGCAACTACTACTACTACTACTACTACTTCTACTACTACTACTACTACAACAACAACAACTACTACTACTACTACTACTACACTACTACTAGTACTGCTACTGCTACTACTTCTAAGTTATTGCTACTGCTACAATCTCTACTATTACTACTAAAATAGCAACAATAATAACCACTACTAGTACTACTATTAATACTGCTACTTCTCCTACTACAACTACTGCTACTACTACTACTACTACAACTATTACTGCCAAAACTACTACTAATAATACTCCTCCTACTACTACTAATACTACTACTACTGCTACTTCTCCTCCTCCTACTACCGCTACAGCTGCTGCGATTGCTTATACTACTCCTGCTACTATTGCTTTTGCTTTTACGACTACTATTACTACTACCGCTACTACTACTACTACTGCTATTACTAACACTTCTAGAATAACAACTACTGCTACTACTACTTCTACAGCTACTACTACTATTACTAAAAGTGCTACTGCAAGAACTCTTGTAACAACTACAACCACTACTACCACTACTACTACGAATACTTCTACTACAACAACTTCTTCTATGACTACTACAATTACTACTGGAAGTACTACTACTCTGACTTCAACTACTATTGCTATTATTACTTTGCCGACTGCTACTACTACTGCAACCACAACTAGTACTACTACTACTACTACTACTACTACTACCACAACTGCGCTAATGCTACTAGTACAGCCTATACTACTACTACAACTACAACTACTTCTACTATTCATACCACTACTACCGCCACTATAACTACTACAACTGTTACAATAACTAATGCCACTACGACTACTGTTGTGGCTACTACTGCTAATACAACTACAGCAACTGTTACTACTGCTGCTACCTCCACTACAACTCCTATTGCTATTTCAGCTACTACTGCAACAACAACTACTACTGCTGTTGTTGCTATTATTGTTGTTGTTGCTACTACGACTATTGATTCTACAGTTGCTATGACTAATACTACTTTTGCTACTACTTCCACTATTGTTACTAATAGTGCTACTCAAATTACTACTACTACTACTACTACTACTACTACTACTACTACTACTATGGTTGTCATTACTAATGCAACTACTACTACTCCTAGTACTACTACTACCACTACTAGTACTACTACTACCACAACAACAACAACAACAACAACTACTACTACTACTCATACTACTACTTCTACTACTACTATTGCTACCATTGCTTCACATACTATAACTAGTATTTCTACTACTACAGCTACTACTACCTCCATGGCTACTGCAACTACTACTACTACTTCTACTACTATTGTTAGTGTTGCTCCTCCTCCCCCTACTACTACTGCTGCTGGTGCTACTACTACTACTGCTACTAATGTTACTAAAAGTACAAGTACTCCAAACACAACAACAACAACTACTACTCCTACTACTACTACTACAACTACTACTACT
>RXID01017279.1:0-24205 GCA_005019695.1 Trichopus zeylanicus subsp. travancoricus
CAGTAGTTGTAGTAGTAGCGATAGTCACAGTAATATAGCAGCAGTAGTAGTGGTAGAAGTAGTTGTAGTAGCAGCCATAGTAGTAGCAATAGTAACGATTGCTGCAGTAGTAGTAGTAGTAGTAATAATGATAATAATAGTAGTAGTAGTAGTAGTAGTAGTAGTAGTAGCAGCAGCAGCAGCAGCAGCAGTAGTAGTAGTAGTAGTAGTAGTCATAGTAGGAGCAGTAGTAGTCGGAGTAGCAGTAGTAAAAGTAATTGTAGTAGTTACAGTCATAGAAGTAGCAACAATAGTGGTAGTAGCAGTAGCGGTAGTAGTATTAGTAGTAGTAGATGAAGTAGGAGAAGTAGAAGTAGCAATGGTCGTAGTAGTAGTATAGTGGTTGTAGTAGTTGCGATAGTAGTTGTAGTAGTGGTAGCAAAAGTAGTAGTAGCCGTAGTAGGATTTGCAGTAGTAGTTGTAGTATTTATAGTAGTAGTAGTAGTAGAAGTAGTAGTAGTAGGAGAGGTAGTAGTAGTATCAATAGCAATAGTAGTAGTAGCTATAGTAGTCATAGTAGTCGCGGTATTCATAGGAATAGTCTTACAAGAAGCAGTAGTAGTAGTAGAAGTAGTAGCAATAGTAGTAGCAGAAGTAGTAAAAGTAGAATTTGTATTTGAAGCAGTAGCAGTAGTAGTTGTAGAAATAGTATTAGCAATAGAAGTAGTGCTAGTTGTAGTAGTAGTGGGAATAGAAGTCATAGTTGTAGTATTTGTAGTAGCAAAAATAGTAGTAGTAGTAACAGAAATTCTAGTAGTCGTAGTAGTTGTTGTTGTTGTAGGAGTAGTAGTAGTGGCAATAGTAGTTGTAGTGGTAGTAGTAGTAGTAGTAATAGTAGTAGTAGTAGTGGTAGTAGTAGTAGTAGTTACAATAGAAGCAAAAGTTATGGTGGTAAAATTATGAGTAGTAGTAGTAGTAGTAGAAGTGGTATTAGTCATAGTATTAGTAGCAGCAGTAGTAGTGGTAGTAGTAGTAGCAATAGTAGTAGCAAAAGTTGTAAAAGGAGATGTTGCATTTGAAGCTGTAGCACTAGTAGTTGTAGAAGTAGTAGTAGTAGTAGTAGAAGTCGCAGTTGTCGTTGTTGTAGTAGCATAAGTAGTAGTAGTAGTAGTAGAAGCAGCTGTTGTTGCTGTAGAAGTAGTAGCAGTGGTGGTGGTAGTAGTAGTAGTAGTGGTTGTAGTTAAAATAGCAATAAAAATAGCCGCAGTTGTAGTAGAAGAAGTAGAAGTAGCATTAGTAGTAGGAGTATTAGTAGTTGCAGCTTTGGTTGTAGTAGTGTAGTAGTAGTAGTGGCAAGTGTTGTAGTAGTAGGAATAGGAGAAGTAGTAGTATAAGTAGTAGCAATAGTAATAAAAGTAGTAGCAGTAGAGGTAGCAGTACTAGCAGAAGTAGCAGTAGTTGTAGTAGTAGTAGCAATAGTAGCAGAAGTAGCAACAACAGTATTAGTCGTAGCAGTAGCAGCAGTAGCTGTAGCTATAGCAGGAGCATTAGTTGTAATAGAAGTAGTAGTAGTAGGAGAAGTAGTAGTAGTTGTAGTAGTAGTAGAAATATTAATCATAGTAGTAGTAGCAGTAGTAGCCATAGTAGTAGTAATAGTAGTAGTAATAGTATTAGTAGTTGTAGTAGTAGCAGAAGTAGTAGCAGTAGCAGAAATAGTAGTAGTTGTTGTAACAGTTGTCGTAGTAGTAGTAGTGGTAGTGGTAGCAGCCATAGTAGTAGTTGAAGTAGTAGCAGTAGTAGTAGTATCAATAGTAGTAGCAGAAGAGGTAATAGCAATAGTAGTAGGCGCAGTATTAGTACTATTAGTAGAAGCAGTAGCAGGAGTAGTAGTAGTAGTAGTAGTAGTAGTAGAAGCAATTAAAGCTATTGTAGCACTAGTAGAAGTAGGAGAACTAGTAATTATAGGAGCTGTAGTTGGAGTAGTAGTAGTAACAGTAGAAGTATAACTAGTTGTAGTAGTTGTAATAGTAGGAGTATCAGTAGTAGCAGTAGTAGTTGTAGGAGTGGCAGTAGTTGGAGTAGTAGTTGATGTTGTAGTAGCGGTAGTAACAGTAATAGTAGCAATAATAGTAGCAGCAGTAGTAGTTGTTGCAATATCATTAGTAGAAATAGTAGTAGTAGTAGCAGTTGTAGAAGGAGCAGTAGCAGTATTAGTAGGTGTAGCAGTTGCAGTAGTAAAAGTGGTAGCAGTGGCGGTATTAGTTGGAGTATCATTAGTAAAAATAATAGTAGTTTTAGTAGTAGTAGAAGGAGTAGTATTTGTAATAATAGGTGTAGGACTAGAGGAAATAGTAGCAGTATTTATTTTGGTAGGAGCAGTAGTAGCAGTAGTAGTTGTAGTAGCAATAGTAGTTGTAGTAGTAGTAGCATCCGTAGTAGTAGCAATATTTATAGTAGAAGTAGTAGTAGGAGGGAAGTGGTTGTAGGAGTTGTTGTAGTAGAAATAGTAGTCATAGTAGTTGTAGCAATAGTAGTCATAGTAGTAGTAGTAGTGGTGGTGGTGGTCGTAGTAGTAGTAGTAGTAGTATAGTAATAATAGTAGTATTAGTAATAGTAGCAATAGTAGTCGTAGTAGTATTAGTAGTAGTATAGTAATAATAGTAGTATTAGTAATAGTAGCAGTAGTAGTCGTAGTAGTAGCAGTAGTAGTAGAAGTAGTAGCAATAGTAGCAGACGTCGTAGTAGTAGTAGTAGTTATTGTAGCAGTAGTCATAGTAGTAGTAGTAGAAGTAGTAGGAGTAGCAGTAGTTGTATCAGTAGTAGTAGTAGAAGTAGTGAGAGCAACAATAGTAGGCGTTGTCTTAGTAGTCGAAGTAGAAGCAGCAGCAGGAGTAGTAGTAGTAGTAGTAGTAGCAGTAGTAGAAGAAGTAGTCAAAGCAGTTGTGGCACTAATAGAAGTAGGAGTGGCAGTAATAGTAGGAGAAGTAGTAACCGTAGTAGGAGTAGGAGTAGCAGCGGTAGAAATATAAGTGGTTGTAGTAGAAGTAGTTGTGGGAGTATCAGTAGTAGCAGTAGTGGTTGTAGTAGTAGTTGCAGTTGGAGTAGTAGTAGTAGTAGCGGTAGTAGCAATAATAGTAGTTGTAGTAGTTGTAGAGTTGGAGTAGTATTAGTAGTAGTAGTAGTAGCAATTGTAGTTGGAGTTGTAGCAGTAGTAGAAGGAGCAGTAGCAGTAGTAGTTGGAGTAGCAGTTGCTGTTCTAGTAGTAGAAGTGGTCACAGAAGTAGTAGTAGTAGGAGTATCATTAGTAAAAATAATAGTAGTTGTAGCAGTAGTGGCAAGGGTAGTTGTTGTAATAGTAGGCGTAGGATAGAGGAAATAGTAGCAATAGTTATAGTTGTAGGAGCAATAGTGGTAGTAGTAGTAGTAGCAGCAGCACTTGTTGTAGTAGTATTAGTTATAGTTGTATTAGGAGCAGTAGTAGTTATATTAGTAGTAGTAGCAGTAGTTGTAGTTGTCGTTGCAATTGTAGTAGTGGTAGTAGCAGCAACAGCATCAGCAGAAGTAGTTACAATAGTAGTAAAAGTAGTCATAGAAGGAATAGTAATAGTAGTAGTTGTAGGAGTAGTAGTTGTTATAGTATTAGAAGTGGTAGTAGCAGGACTAGTAATATTAATAGCAATAGCAAAAGTGGCAGCAGGGCTAGTAGCACCAGTCATAATAGTAGTAGCAGTAGTAGCGATCATAGCAGTAGTAGTTGTAGCAGTAGTAGCAGCAGCAACAACAATAGTAGTACTAGTAGTAGTAGTCGGGTAAGTAGTAGTAGAATTAGCAGCAGCTGTAGTAACAGTAGCAACAGTAGTTGTTGTAGTAGTACTCAGAGATGAAGTAGTCGTTGTAGTATTAGTTGTTGTAGTAGTAGCAGCAGTAGTAGCTGCAGTGGTAGTGGCAGTAGTAGTAGTACTAATAGCGTTGGTAATAGTACCATTAGTAGTAGTAGTAGAACTAGTTGTAGGAGTAGTAACAGTAATAGCAGTAGGAGTAGTATTAGTAGCAATAGCAGGACTAGAAGTAGTAGTAGTAGTGGTAGTTATAGTAGTAGTAGCTGTAGTAGCAGCAGTAGTAGTTGCAGTAGTAGTAATACTAGTAGTAGTAGTAGTAGAAGTAGTAGTAGTAGTAGTAGTAGTAGTAGTAGTAGTAGTAGTAGTAGTAGTAGTAGTAGCAGAAGCAGTAGCAGCATTTGTGCTAGTAATAGTAGTTGTTGTTATCGTTGTAGCAATAGTAATAGTAGTAGCAGCAGTAGTAGTAGTAGCAATGGTAGTAATAGTAGCTGCAAAAGTTATAATAGAAGAAGAAGCATAGGCAGAAGTAGTAGAAGTAGAAGTAGCAAAGTTATAGTAGATTAGTAGTAAGCAGTAAGAGTCCTCGCAGTATAATATTTGTGTAGAAGTTATAGTAGAAGTAACAGTAGTAGTAGCAGAGTGTAGTAACTGATGCAGTAGTAGTAGTTATGGTAGTATTAGTACGAGTAGTAGGCCCGGAGATGGTAATCATAGTCGTGAGTAATGTTGTTGTAAATAGTAGTAGTAGAAAATTGTAGTAGCAGTCGTCTTAGTAGTTGTTAGTAAGTAGTATTTGTAGTCATAGCAGTAGCAGGTAGTAGAAGTTGTAGTGTATTAGTACTAGTAGTGAGCACTAGCGGTATAGTAGTATGGTTGTCCGCAAACAGATTGTAGTCGAATCGGATAGTAGTACGTCAGTGTAGTAAATGAGTAGTGTAGTAGTATTTATAAGTAGTAAGTAGAAGCAGTAGTATTAGCCTTGGTAGGAAGTAAGCACATAGTAGTGTTAATAGTATAGTAAGCAGTAGTAGTAGTTGTTTGTAGTAGAAGTAAGTAGTTAGCAGGAGTTGTTTTTAAAGTAGTTGGTATGGTTTGAGTATAGAAGACAGCACTAGTAGTTGTTTTATGTAGTAGGAGTAAAAGCAGCAGCAGTAGTAGTATAGTAGTCTCTATCAGGCAGTAGTCGTAGTTGTCGTAGTAGCAGCCATAGTTGAAGTCGTCACGTAAGCCGTAGTTGGGTAATCGCCTCTGCGTAGCCGTAAGTCATCCCTGAGTAATAGTAGCGGATGAAGGACGTATAGTAGCAACTTTGTAGTAGCCTGAGTTTAGCGTAATAGTAGTTATAGAAGTTGTAGTTGTAGGGGCAACAGTAGTAGTAGTTGTAGTAGTAATAGTAAAAGTAGTAGCAGCAGTAACAGTACTAGTATTATGAGTAGTAGTAGCAGTAGGATTAGCAGGAGTGAGTAGTAGTAGTAGTGGTAGCAGTAGTAGAAGTAGTAGAAGCAACAATAGTAGTTGTTGTAGTAGTAACCATAGCTGCAGTAGCAGCAGCAGCAGCAGCAGTAGTAGGAGTAGTAGTAGTGGCAGTAGCATTAGTAGCATTAGCAGTATCAGTAGTAGCAATAGCAGTAGCATTAGTAGCATTAGCAGCATCAGTAGTAGCGATAGCAGTAACAATGGTTGTAGTAGTAGCAGCAGCAACAGTAGTAGTAGTAGCAGCCACAGTTGTACTAGCATAAGGTCTAGTAGTAGTTGCAGTAGTTGCATTATTAGTAGGAGAAGCTGTAGTGGCAGCAGCATTAGTAGCAAGAGCCAAAGTAGTAGCCATAGTAGTAGTTATAGTGGCATTAGTAGTAATTGCAAGTAGTATAAGAAATAGTAGTAGTAGTTGAAATAGTAGTAGTAGCAACAGCAATATTAGTAGTAGTAACAATAGTAGTAGCAGTAGTAGCAGTTGTAATAGTAGTAGTATTAGCAATAGTAGCAGTAGTAGTGGTAGCAGCAATAGTAGAACAAGTAGTAGGAGTGGTTGTAGTAGCAGCAGCAACAGTAGCAGTATAGCTATAGTAGTACCAATAGTAACAGCATAAGTAGTAGCTGTAGTAGTTGTAGGAGCAGCAGTCGCAGTAGTACTAGCAGCAGTTGCAGTAGTAGTAGTTGTTGTAGTTGTTGTTGTTGTAGGAGTAGTAGTCTTAGTAGTAGTAGGAGTAGTATTTGTAGTAGTAATACTAGGTGCAATAGTAGTACCAATACGGAGAGTAATAGTTGAGGCAGTAGCAGCAGTAGTAGTCGAAATAGTAGTAGTAGGAGTAGTGGTAGTAGTAGTAGTTGTAGGAGTAGTAGTAGTGATAGTAGTCGTAGTAGCAGTAGTAGTAGCTATATTAGTAGTAGTAGTGGTAAGAGTAGATACAGTAGTAGTAGCAGTGTTAAGAGTAGTTGCAGTAGTAGTAGCAGTGGAAAGAGTAGTTGCAGTAGTAGTAATTGGAGTAGTAGCTGTAGTAGTAGTAGTATAGTAATAGTTGCAATGGTTGTTGTTGTACTTGTAGTATTAGTAACCGCAGCAGCAGCAGCAGCAGTTATTATTGTTTTCATAGTAGGAGTAGCGATAGGAGTAGGAGCAGCTGTAGCAGCAGTAGCAACAGGAGTAGTTGTAGTAGTATTAGTAGTAGTAGAAGTAGCAATAGCAGTAGTATTGGTAGTAATAGTAGTAGCATTAGCAGCAAGAGTCGCAGTAGTAGTTGTAGTAGTAGTAGCTGTGGCAATTGTAGTAGCCGTAGGAGTAGTAGTTGTAGCAGCAGTAGTAGTAGTAATAGTTGAAGTAGTAGTAGTAGTACTAGTAGTGGTAGAAGTAGTAGGAGTAGTCGTATGACTAACAATAGCGGTAGTAGCAGTTGTAGGAATAGGAGTAGTAGTAGTAGTAGTAGTAGGTGTAGAAGTAGTTGTAGTAGTAGTAGAAATAGTAGTAGCAGTAGTAGTAGTCACAATAGTAGTACTAGTAGTAGTCGTGGTGGCTGTTGTAGCAGTTGTGGCAAGAGTATTATGAGATGTAGTAGTCGTAGTAGCATTTTTAGTTATTGCAGTAGTAGTAGCTATAACAGTAGCAGTAGTTGCAGTAGTAGTAGCTATAGGAGTTGCAGTACTAGTTGTAGCATTTGCAATAGTAGTAGTATTAATAGGACTAGTAGTTGCAGTAGTTGTCACAGTAGGAGTAGTGGTAGTAGTAATAGTTGTAGTAGCAATAGTAGTAATTGTAGTAGTTGTTATTGTAGTTGGAGCAGCTGTAGTATTGTTATGAGTAGTAGTAGCAGTAGGAGTAGTCGTAATAGTAGTAGTAGGAGTGAGAGTAGTAGTAGTAGTGGTGATAGTAGTAGTAGTAGTAGTGTAGCAATCGTAGTAGTGGTATCACTAGTAGAAGTAGTAATAGCACTAGTAGCAGAAGCAAGAGCAATAGTCTTAGTAGCAGTAGTAATAGCAGTAATAGCAGCAGTATTAGTAGTGTTATGAGTAGTATTAGCACTAGGAGTACTAATAGTCATGGTTGTAGTTGGAGTGAGGGTAGTAGTAGCAGTGGTAGTGGTAGTTGCAGCAATTGTTGTAGTAGTTGTATTAACAGTAGCACTAGCAATAGTAGAAGTAACAGTCATAGTAGTAGGAGTTGCAGTAGTGATAGTAGCATTAGTAGTAGTAGCAGTAGCAATAGGAGTAGCAGTACCAGTAGTAGTACTAGTAGTAGTAGGAGTAGTATTGCTATTATTAGGAGTAGGAGTAGCAGTATCAGGAGTAGTAGTAGTTGTAGTAGTGGTAGTTGTAGCAGTAGTAGTAGTAATAGTAGTAGTAGGTGCTGGAGTAAGAGTAGGAGTAGAAATAGTAGTAGTAGCAGCAGCTGCAGTTGCCGCAGTAGTAGTAGAAGAAGTAGTAGTGGTCATAGTTTTAGCATTAGTAGTAGTGGTAATTGTAGTAGTTGATGTTGTTGTATTAGTAGTAGTAGTAGTAGTAGTAGTAGTAGTAGGAGTACTAGTAGTAGCAGTTGTACTAGTCGAGTAGTAGTAGGAGGAGGAGGAGGAGGAGGAGGAGGAGGAATAGGAGTAGTAGTAGTTGTAGTAGAGTAGTAGTAGGAGTAGTAGTAGTTGTTGGGGCAATAGGAGTAGGAGTAGGAGTAGTAGTAGCAATAGTTTGAGTAGTAGAACTAGTAGTTGTAGTAGCAGAACTAGTAGTTGTAGTAGCATAAGTAGTTGTAGTAGTAGGTGTAGTTGTAGTAGTAGTGGTGGTGGTGGTGGTGGTAGCAGTAGAAGTAGTAGTTTTTATAGCAGCAGTAGCAACAACTATAGTAGTAGTTGTAGTAGAAAAAGCAGCAGCAGCAGTTGTAGTAGAAGTATTTGTAGTAGTAACAGTAGTAGTAATAGCAGTAGTTGTAGTAGTTATCGTAGTAGTAGTAGTAGCAGTAGTAGTAGTAGAAGTAACAGTTGTAGCAGTAAAAGCAGTAGTAGTTGCAGTAGTAGTAGTAACCATAGCAGTAGTAGCGATAGTAGTAGTAGTACAAGTAGTAGTAGTAGTAGCAACAGATGTAATCGTAGTAGAGATAGTAGTAGTACTAGCAACAACTATGGTAGTTGTTGTAGCAATAGTAGTAGTACTAGTAGTAGTAGTAGTAGTAGAAGCCAGAATAGTAGTAGTAGTAGTAGTAGTGGTAGGAGTAGCAGCAGTTGTAAAAGTAGTAGTTGAAGTAGTAGTAGCAGCAGCTGTCTCAATAGTAGTAGTAGCACTAGTAGTAGCTAAAGTAGTAGTAGTAGTAGTTGTATTAGTAGTTGTAGTAGTAGTAGTAGTTGTAGTTGCAGTAGCAGTAGTAGCAGTAGTTGTAGTTATTGTACAAGTTGTAGTAGTAGTAGCAGCAGTAGTTGTAGTAGTTGTAGAAGTAGTAGCAGCAGTAGCACTTGTAGCATTAGTAGCATTAGGAGTAGCAGTTGTAGTAGTAGTAGTAGCAGCAGTATTAGTAGTAGTAGAAGAAGAAGTAGCAGTAGTAGTCACAGAAGTTGTAGTAGTAGTAGCAGTAGATGTACTAGTTGTAGTTGTAGTAGTATTACTAGTAGTTGTAGCAATAGTAGTAGTAGATATGGTGGTGGTAGTAGTAGTAATAGTAATAGTAGTTGTATTAGTAGTAGTAGTATTTGTAGCAGAAGTAGTAGTAGTAGTAGTATTAGTAGTAATAGTAGTGTAGTGGTTGGAGTAGGAGTAGTAGTAGAAGTAACTGCTGTAGTAGTAGTACCAGTTGTATTAGCAGTAGTAATAGTAGTAGTGCCAGTATTATTAGTAGTACTAGTGGTAGTCGGAGAAGTAGTAGTAGGAGTAGCAGTTGTTATTGTAGTAATAGTAGCAATAGTAGTAGGAGTAGCAGTTTCAGTAGTAGAAGCTGAAATAGTAGTAGCCACAGTTGTAGTAGGAGTATCATTAGTAAAATAATAGTAGTTGTAGTAGTTGCAGTTGCAGGAGTACTAGTAGCAGTAGTAGTAGAGCAATAGTTGTAACAGTTGTAGTAGAAGTAACAGTTATATTAGTAGTAGTAACAGTAGTATAGCAATAGCAGTAGCAGTTGCAGTAGTCGTAGTAGTCATAGTACTAGCAATAGTAGTCGGTGTAATAGCAGTAATATTAGCATTAGCAGTAGTTGTAGTAGTAGAAGTAGTAGTAGTTGTTGTTGTTATAGTGCGAGCAGTAGCAGTAGTAGCAGCAGCAGTAGTAGTAGTAGTAGTAGTAGAAGTAGTAGCAACAGGATTAGTAGTAGTTGTTGTTGTAGTAGAAGTATTTGTAACAGATGTAATACTAGGGGTAGTAGTAGTAGTAATAGTAGGAGAAGAAGTCGTAGTAGTAGTAGTAGAAGTAGTAGTATTACTTTTAATAGTAGTCATAGTTGTTGTTGTTCTAATAGAAGTAGCAGTCTTAGAAGTAGGAGCAGTAGTTGTTATAGTAGTGGTAGTGGTGGTAAAACTAGAGGCATTTGTAGTAGTGCCAGTAGTAGTAGCAGTAGTTGTAGGAGCAAGAGAAATAGTGGTAGCGACAGTAGTAGTGGTAGTAGTAGAAGCAGTAGTAGTTGCAAGGGTAGTAGTACTAGTAGTAGTAGTAGTAGTAGGAGTAGCAATAATTATAGTAGTAGTAGTAGAAGTTTCGGCAGCAGTAGAGTAGTAGTAGCGGCAGCAGCAACAGCAGTAACATTTGTAGTAGTAGTTGCAGTAGCCATAGTAGCAGTCGTAGTAATAGTAGTACTAGTAGTAGTAGTAGTAGCAGTAGTAGAAGTAGTAGCAGGAGCAGTAGTACTAGCATCGTAATAGCAGTAGTAGTAGTAGCAGTAGTAGTGGAAGTGCCGTTAGTCATTGTAGCAGCAGTAGTAGCAGCAGTAATAGTAGTGTTAGTAGAAGCAATAGTAGTACCAGAAGTAGTAGTAGTAGGATAAGTGGTAGTTGTAGCAGTAGGAGTAGTAGTAGTAGAAATTGTAGTACCTGTTGTAGTAGTAGTAGCAGCAATAATAGTTGTAGTAGTTATAGTTGTAATAGCAGCAGTAGTAGTAGTAGCAGTAGTGGCAGTAGTATTAGTAGTGGTACTTGAAGTAGGAGAAGTAGTAGTAGCAGTGATAGTAGTAGTAGTAGTGGTAGTAGTTGTAGTAGAAGTAGCAGAAGTAGTAGTAGCCGTAGTAGGGGTTGTTGTAGTAGTTGTAGTATTAGTAGTAGTGGTAGTAGTAGTAGAAGTTGCAAAAGTAGTAATAGTAGTAGAAGTAGTAGTAGTATCAATAGCAGTAGCAGTAGTAGTTGTAGTACTCATAGTAGTGGTGGTATTAGTAGAAATAGTAGCACCAGAAGTAGTAGTAGTGGTAGTAGTAGTAGCAGCAGTAGTAGTAGAAGTGGTAAAAGGAGAAGTTGCATTTGAAGCAGTAGCAGTAGTAGTTGTAGAAGTAGTATTAGCAATAGAAGTAGTACTAGTTGTAGTAGTAGTAGGTGTAGAAGTCACAGTTGCAGTAGTCATAGTAGTCGAAATAGTAGTAGTAGTAATAGAAATTCTAGTAGTTGGAGTAGTAGTTGTTGTTGTAGTAGTAGTCGTGGTAGCAGTAGTAGTTGTAGTAGTAGAAGTAGCAGTAGTAATAGTAGTATTAGTAGTAGTAGTTGCAATAGTAGAAAAATTAGTGGTAGTAGTAGTATTAGTAGTAGTAGTATTTGTAGTAGGAGTAGTACTAGCTGCAGTAATAGTGGTGGTAGTAGTAGCAGTAGTAGTAACAAAAATTGAAAAGGAGATGTTTCATTTGAAGTTATAGCAGTAGTGGTTGTTGAAGTAGTAGTAGTGGTAGTAGTAGTAGAAGTCGCAGTTGTAGTTGTTGTAGTAGCAAAAATAGTAGTAGTAGTTGTTGTTGTTATAGTAGTAGTAGTAGTGGTAGTGGTAGTAGTAATAGAAGTAGTAGTAGTAATAGTAGTTGTTGTTGTTGTAGTAATAGTAGTAGTAGTAGTAGTTGCAATTGTTGCAAAACTAGTGGGTAATAGTAGTAGTAGTGGTAGTAGTTGTAGTAGTAGAAATAGTCGTAGTAGCTGTAGAAGTAGTAGTAGTAGTGGTAGTAGTTGTAGTAGTAGAAATAGTCGTAGTAGCTGTAGAAGTAGTAGTAGTGGTGGTAGTAGTAGTGCTAGTAGTAGTTATAGTACTAATAGCAACCAAAGTAGCCGCAATAGTAGTAGAAGAAGAAGTAGTAGCATTAGTTGTAGGAGTATTAGTAGTAGCAGCTGTTGTTGTAGTTGTAATAGAGGTAGGTGTAGTAGTAGTAGCAGGTGTTGTAGTAGTAGGAATAGGAGAAAAAGTAGTATAGGCAATAACAATAGTAATAGTAGTAGTGGTAGTAGTGGTAGCAGTACTAGCAGAACTAGCAGTAGTTGTAATAGTAGTAGCAGTAGTAGCGGAAGTAGCAACAGCAATAGTAGTCATTGCAATAGTAGCAGTAGCAGTAGTAGTAGTTGTAGTAGAAGTAGTGGTAGTAGGAGAAGTAGTAGTAATCGTAGTAGTAGTAGAAATAGTAGTTGTAGTAGTAGTAGAAGTAGTAGTCATAGTAGTAGTAGCAGTAGTAGTCGTAGTAGTAGTAGTAGTAATAATAATAGTAGTAGCAGCAGTAGTAGTAGAACTAGTAGCAGTAGCAGAAGTAGTAGCGTAGTTGTAGTTGTTGTGGTAGCAATAGTTGTAGTAGTAGTAGTAGTATCTGTGGTAGCAGCCATAGTAGTAGTAGAAGAAGTAGTAGTAGTGGTAGTAGATCAGTAGTAGTCGCAGAAGAGGTAATAGCAATAGTAGCAAGCATAGTATTAGTAGTACTAGTCGAAGCAGTAGCAGGAGGAGTAGTAGTAGTAGTAGAAGTAATGGAAGCTATTGTAGCACTAGTAGAACTAGGAGTGGTAGTAATTCTATGGGCAATAGTAGCAGTAGTAGGAATAGTAGTAGAAGTAGTAGAAGTATAAGTAGTTGTTGTAGCAATAATAGTAGGAGTATCAGTAGTAGTAGTGCTGGTTGTAGCAGTAGAATAGTTGGATTAGTAGTAGTTGTAGTAGTAGCGGTAGTAGCAGTAATAGTAGCAGTAGTAGTAGTAGTTGGAGCAGTATTTGTAGCAGTAGTAGAAGTAGAAGTCATAGTAGGAGTAGCAGCAGTTGTAGAAGGGGCAGTAGCAGTAGTAGTACGATAGCATTTGCAGTTGCAGTAGTAGTAGGAGCATCATTAGTAAAAATAATAGTAGTTGTAGCAATAGTAGCAAGAGAGGTAGTTGTAATAGTAGCTATAGGAGTAGAGGAAATAGTAACAGTAGTTATTGTAGTAGGAGCGGTAGCAATAGTAGTAGTTATAGTAGTAGTAGCAGTAGTTGTAATAGAAGTAGTAGAAGTAGTAGTAGTAGTAGTAGTAGTAGTAATAGTAGTTGTTGTTGTTGTTGTTGTTGTTGTTGTTGTTGTTATTGTTGTTGTTGTTGTAGTAGTAGTAGTAGTAGTAGTAGTAGTAGTAATAGTAGTAGTAGTATTAGTAATAGTAGTAGTAGAAGTGGTAGTTGTAGTAGCAGCAGTTGCAGTAGTAGCAGACGTAGTAGTAGTAGTTGTTGATGTTGTAGCAGTAGTTGTAGTACTAGTAGTAGTAGTGGTAGCAGCCGTAGTAGTAGTAGAAGTAGTCGTAGTAGCAGTAGTTGTATCAGTAGTAGCAGCAGAAGTAGTAATAGCCACAGTAGTAGGTGCTATATTAGAACTAGTAGTAGAAGTAGCAGTAGGAGTAGTAGTAGTAGTAGTGGTCAAAGCAGTTGAAGCAGTTATAGCACTAATAGAAGCAAGAGTGGTAGTAATAGTAGGAGCAGTAGTAGCTGTAGTAGGAGTAGCAGTAGCAGCGGTTGCAATATAAGTAGTTGTAGTAGCAATAGTAGTGGGAGTATTAGTAGTTGCAGAAGTGGTTGTAGTAGTAGTAGTGGTTGGAGTAGTAGTAGAAGTAGTACTAGCGGTAGTAGCAGTAATATTAGCAGTAGTTGTAGTTGTTGGAGTAGTATTAGTAGCATTATTATTAGTAGTAGTCGTAGTCGGAGTTGTAGCCATAGCAGTAGCAGTAGTAGTTGTTGTTGTTGTAGTAGTAGTACTAGTAGCAATTGTAGTTGCAACAGTAGATGTGGTAGCAGAAGCAGTAGTAGTCGGAGTATCATTAGTAAAAATAATAGTAGTTGTAGTTGTAGTAGCAAGAGTAGTAAGCATAGGAGTAGAGGAAATAGTAGCAATAGTTAGAGTAGTTGGAGCAGTTGTGGTAGTAGTAGGAGCAGTAGCAATAGTTGTAATAGTATTAGTTGTAGTTGTATTGGGAGTAGTAGTTGTAGTATTAGTAGTAGTAGCAGTAGTTGTTGTTATTGTTGCAATTGTAGTAGTGGTAGTAGCAGTTGTAATGGTAGTAGTAGTCATAGAAGTAGGAGAAGTAGCAGTCGTTGTAGTTGCAGCAGAAGCTGTAGCAGAAGTAGTTACAGTAGTAGTAAAAGTTGTAGTAGCAGAAATAGTAGTAGTAGTAGTAGTAATAGTAGTAGTTGTAGTAGTAGTTGTAATAGTATTAAAAGTACTAGTAATAGCAATAGCAGAAGTGGCAACAGGGCCTATAGCACTAGTGGTAATAGTAGGAGTAGGAGTAGCAATAATAGCAGTAGTAGTCGTAGTAGTAGTAGCAGCAACAACAATAGTAGTAGTAGAAGAAGTAGTAGTAGGGTAAGTAATAGTAGAGTTAGTAGTAGCGGTAGTAACCGTAGCAGCAGTAGTTATCGTAGTAGTACTCAGAGATGAAGTAGTGGTTGTAGTATTAGTTGTGGTAGTAGTAGCAGTAGTAGTAGTAGCAGTAATAGTAGCAATAGTCGTAGTACTACTAGTAGCATTGGTAATAGTACCATTAGTAGTCGTAGTAGAACTAGTTGTAGGAGTAATATCAATGATAGCAATAGGAGTAGTATTAGTAATAGTAGTTATAGTAGTAGTAGCAATAGTAACAGTAGTAGCAGTTGAAGTAGTAGTAGTAATAGCAGTAGTAGCATTTGTGCTAGTAATAGTAGTAGTAGTTGTCATTGTAGCAATAGTACTAGTAGTAGTAGCAGTAGTATTAGTAGTAACGGTGGTAGTAATAGTAGTAGCAGAAGTTATAGTAGAAGTTATAGTAGAATTAGTAGTAGCAGTAGTAGTCATAGCAGTATTAATCATAGTAGTATAAGCTATAGTAGAAATAATAGTAGTAGAAGTAGCACTAGTAGTAGTAGAAGTAGCAGTAGTAGTAGTAGTAGTAGTAGCAGCAGCAGTAGTAGTAGTTGTAGTCGTAGCAGCAGCAGTAGAAACAGTAGTAGCAGCAATTGTAGGGGTAGTAGTTGTGGTAGCGGCAACAACTGTCGTATTATAGTAGTAGCAGCAGCAGCAGTAGCAGTAGCCATTGTAGTAGTAATAGTAGTAGCAGCAGTATTAGCTATAGTAGCATTAGCAGTAGTAGTTGTCATAGTAGTAGTAGCAATATTAGTAGTAGCAGCAGCAGCAGCAGTAGCAGAAGTAGTAGCAATAGTAGTAGCAGAAGTAGTAGAAGTCATAGTATTTGTAGTAGTAGTAGTAGTAGTATTAGTAATAATAGTATTGTAGTAGTAGTATTAGCTATATTGTATTTATAATAGCAGAAGTAGTAGTTGTAGTAGTAGTAGGAGTTGTAATAGCAGTAGTTGGAGTAGTGGTTGTAGGTGTAGTAGTAGAAGTAGGTATAGTAGCAGTAGTTGCAGTAGTGGTTTTAGTAGTAGTGGGAGTCATAGTAGTAGTTGTAGTAGCAGAGGTAGAGGAAGCACCAGTAGTAGTAGCAGTAGTCGCAGTAGTAGCAGTAGTGTTAGTGGTACTATTAGTACCAGTAGTAGTAGTAGTGCTAATTGTAGTAGGAGGAGGAGGCAGAGGAGAAGCAGTATAAGTAGTAGTAGCAGCAACAGTAGCAGTAGTAGTAGTAGCAGCTGTAGTAATACTTGTAGTAGTAGCTATTGTAGTAATCATAGTCGTGGTCGTAGTAGTAGCAGTTGTAGCTGCAGTGGTAGTAGTAGGGTTGTAGGAGTCATAGCAATCGTAGCTGAGGTAGTAGCAATACAAATAGTAGGAGAAGTAGTAGTAGTAGCAGTAGTTTTAATAGTAGTAGTAGTAGTAGTAGTAATACTAGTTCTAGCAATAGTAATAGTTGCAACTATAGTATTAGTAGGAGTAGCAGTAGTAGTAGTAATTGAAGTAGTAGCAGCAGTAATCATAGCTCTAGCTGAAGTAGTAGTAGCAGTAGTATTTTTAGTAGCAGTTGTAGTAGTATTTTTAGTAGCAACAGAAGTAGTACTAGCAATGATAGTAGCAATTATTTTAGCTGTAGTAGTAGTAGCGGCAACAAGAGCAGCAATTGTAGTGTAGCAGTAGAAATAGTAATAGTAGTAGCAATAGTAGCAGTCATAGTAACAGTAGTAGTAGCCATAGCAATAGATGTTGTAGCAGTAGTAGTTCTTGTTGTAATAATATTAGCAGTAATTGTGGTAGTAGTAAGAGAAGTAGTATTAGTTGCATTAGTGGTAGTAGTAGAAGTTGGAGCGAAGGTAGAAGCAGCAGTGGCAACAATAGTTGCAGTAGTAGTAGCTGGAGGAGTAGTAGTAGTACTAGTAGCAGTTGCAGTTGTTGCAGCAGTAGCAGTAGTAGCAGCAGCAGTAGCAGTAGCAGTAGTAGTCGTTGCCATTATAGCACTTGTAGTATTGGGAGTATAAGTAGTTGTAGCAGTAGAAGTAATCGTAGTAGTAGTAATAGTAGTAGTAGTAGTAAGAGTAGTAGTACTAGCAGTAGTAGTTGTAGTGGCTGTATAGTAGTAGTATTCATAGTAATAGAAGTAGTAGTAGCAGTAGTAGCAACAGTAGCAGGAGTTGGAGTAGCTGCAGCAGTAGTAGTAGTAGCAGTAGCAGTAGTTGCAGTAGTAGCAGTAGTAGAAGTAGTATTAGTAGGAGACGTAATAGTTGTTGTTATTGTTGGAGAAGTGGAAGTAGTAGTGAAGTAGTAGTAGTAAAAGTCATACTAGTAGCATTAGTCATTATAGTAGTAGTACTAGTAGTAACAGTAGTTGTAAAAGTAGTTGTTGTAGTAGAAGTAGTAGTTGTAGGAGTAGTAGAAGCATTAGTAGATGCGGTAGTAGTAATATTAGTAGTGGTAGAAGCAATATTTGTAGGAGTGGCAGTAGTAGTAGTAATAGTATTAGCAGTAGCAACAGTAGCAGAGTAGCTCCAGCAGTAGTAGTAGTAGCAGTCAAAGGAGTAGTAGTGTAGTAGCAATAGTTATAGCACCATTAGTAGTAGTCGTAGGAGAAATAGTAGTAGTATTAGTAGCAACAACAACAACAGCAGCATTAGTAGTAGTAGTAGTAGTAGCAGCAACAAGAATAGTAGTAGTAGTAGTGGTAGTGTAAGTAGTAGTAGTAGTATTAGTAGCCGCAGTAGTAGTAGTAAAAGTCGTAGTAGTAGCAGTAGTACTAACAGTAGTAAAAGTCATTGTAGTAGCAATAGTTGTTATAGTAGTAGTACTAGCAGTAGCAGTTGTTGTAAAAGTAGTTATAACAGTAGTAGTAGTAGTTGCAGTAGCAGTAGAAGCATTAGTAGAAGCAGCAGTAGTAATAGTAGTAGTAGCAAAAGCAATATTTGTAATAGTGGCAATAGTAGTAGTGATAGTATTAACGGTAGCGGCAGTAGCAATAGTCGTAGTAGCAGCAGCAGCAGTAGTAGTAGAAGTAGAAGGAGTAGCAATGTAGTAGTAGTAGTAGTAGTAGCATTAGTAGTAGTAGTAGGAGAAATAGTAGTAGTATTAGTAGCAACAAAAACAACAGAAGCATTAGGAGTAGTAGTAGTTATAGCAACATCAATAACAGTAGTAGTAGTGGTAGTAGGAGAAGTAGTAGTAGTATTAGTAGCCACATTAGTCGTAGCAGTAGCAGCAGTAGTAGTACTAGTACTAGTAGTAGTAGTAGTACTAGTACTAGTAGCAGTAGTAGTACCAATAGTAGCCGCAATAGTTGTAGCAATAGTAGTTGTTGTAGTAGTACTAGGAGCCGTAGTACCAAGAGCAATACTAATAGTAGTAGTAGCAAGAGTAGTATAGTAGAACTAGTAGTAGTTGTAGTAGCGGTTGTAGTAGCAGTAGTTGTAGTAGCAGTGGTAGTAGCAGCAGTAGTAGTAGTAGTAGCAATAGTAGCAATAGTAGTAGCAGTAGTTGGTGTAGAATTAGGAGAAGTAGTAGGAGTAGTAGTGGTAGTAGTAGAAGTAATAGCAGTAGTAGTAGCAGTAGCAGCAGTTGCCGTAGTAGCAACAATATGAGCAGTAGGAGTCATTCTATTAGTAGCAGTAGCAGCAATAGCAGCCGCAGTAGAAGTAGAAGTTGTTGTAGCATTAGTATTAGCAGTAATACTAGTAGTAGTAAAAGTCGTAGTAGTAGTAGTAGTTATAGTAGCAGTACTAGCAGTAGCAGTTGTTGTAAAAGTAGTAGTAGTAGCAGTGGTGCTAGGTGCAGTAATAGTAGAAGCATTAGTAGAAGCAGTAGTAGTAATAGTTCTAGTAGTAGGAGAACTAATATTTGCAGTAGTGGTAGTAGTAGTAGTAATAGTATTAGCAGTAGTGGCTATAGCAGTAGTAGTAGCAATAGAAGCAACAGTCGTGTAGTAGTCGAAGGAGTAGTAGTGTAGTAGAAGTAGTAGCAGTATCATTAGTAGTAGTAGTAGGAGAAATAGTAGTAGTATTAGTAGCAACAAAAACAACAACAACATTAGTAGTAGGAGTAGTAGTATCAACAACAACAACAGTCGTAGTAGTAGTAGTAGTTGTTGTACTAGTAGGAGGAGGAGGAGTAGTAGTAGTAGTAGCAGTAGTAGCAGTAGTAGTAGTACTAGTAGTACAAGTAGCAGTAGTAGCAGTACTAGTAGTACTAGTAGCAGTAGTAGCAGGAGCAGAAGTATTAGTAGTAGCAGCAAGAGTAGTAGCAGTAGAACTAGTAGTAATAGCAGTAGTGGTATTAGTAGTAGTAGTAGTAGTAGTAGTAGTAGTAGTAGTAGTGATAGTAGTAGCAGCAGCAGTAGTAGAATTAGGAGAAGTAGGAGGAGTAGTAGTGGTAGAAGTAGAAGTAGTCATAGTAGTAGTAGTAGTAGTAGCAGTTGCAGTAGTAGGAGCATTAGAAGAAGTATTAGGTTTCACCCTATTAGTAGCAGTAGCAGCTACTGCAGAAGTATAAGTTGTAGTAGTATTAGTAGTGGTAGTGGTAGTAGTAGTAGTAGTAGTAATAGCGGCAATAGTAATAGTAGTAGTAGTAGTCACTATAGTAGAAGTTGTTATTGTAGTAGCGGTAGCCCTATTAGTAGCAATAGCAACAATAGCAAGAGCAGCAATAGTTGTAGAGTGGTAGTATTAATAGTAGGAGCTGATGTAATAGTAGCAATAGTAGTAGTAGTAGTAGTCATAGAAGCAGTAGCTGTAGTTGTAGTAGTGGTACTACCTGTAGTAGTTGTAATAGTTATCGTGATAGCAGTATTAGAAGTAGTAATAGTAGTAGTAGTAGCAAAAGTAGTAGTAGTAGAAGTAGTAGTGGCAAAAGCAGTAGTAGTAGAAGTAGTAGTAGTAATAGTAGCAGAACTAGTAGTAGTAGTAATAGTACTAGCAGTAGTAGTAGCAACAGCAGCAATAATAGAAGTACTAGTAGTCATAGTAGTAGAAGCAGTAATAGTAGCAGGAGTTGTAGTAGTAGAAGTAGCAGTAGTAGTGGTAGTCATAGTCGCAGTAGTTGCAGAAGTAGAAGTAGTAGAAGTAGTAGTAACAGTAGTATTTGTAGTCGAAGTAGTCGTTGTAGCCGATATAGTAGTAGTAGGAGGAGAAGATGTAGTAGTAGTAGCAGCAGTAGTAGTAGTATTAGTAGTAGTAGTAGTCGTTGGAGTAGTAGTAGTAGTTGCGGTTGTTGCAGCAGCAGAAGTAGCAATAGTAGTAGTAATAATGGTAGTTATATTAGCAGTAGTTGTCGTATTAGCAGTAGTACTAGCAGTGGAAGTAGTAGTACTAGCTATAGTAATATAAGTCATAATAACAGTAGTACTAGTAGTAGGAGGAAAAGTAGTAGCAGTAGTGGTAGCAGTGGTAGTTGTAGAAATAGCAGTAGCAGTAGCAGTTGTAGTAGTAGTAGCAGTAGTTTTAGTAGTAGAAGTAGCAGCAGCAATAATTGTAGTAGGTGAAGTGGTAGAAGTTATTATTGTAGGAGAAGCAGTAGTCGTAGTAGTAGTTGCAGTTGCAGTTATAATAGTAGTACAAGTAAAAGGAGTAGTTTTAAAAGTAGTTGTAGGAGTAACTGTAGCAATAGTAGCAGTAGTAGCTATAGTTGTTTAATAGTAGCAATAGAAGCATGAGTAGCTACATTAGTTGTAATAGTAGAAGTAGTGGTAGCAATAGTAGCAGTAGCAGCAGAAGTAGTAGTAATAGAGCTAGCAGTAACAATAGTAGTTGTAATAGCGGCGACAGTGGTAGTAGAAGTAGTAGCAGTAGGAGTAGTAGTAGGAGAAGTTGTTGTAGTAGTAGTAGTGGTAGCAGTAATAATAATAATAGTAGTAGTAATAGTAGTTGCAGTAGCAATAGTAGTAATAGTATTTTAAGTTGTAGGAGTAAAAGCAGGAGTAGTAGTTGTAGCAGTAGAAGAGTGATAGTTGTTTAAGTAGTAGGAGAAGCCAAACCAGCATTAGTTGTAAGTGGAGTAGTTGTAGGAGTAGTAGTAGCAGCAGTAGTAGCAGAAGTAGCAGTAGTAGTAGTAGTAATAGTGGCAGTAGCAGCAGTACTAGCAGCAGTAGTAGTAATAGTAGTAGTAGTGGTTGTAGCGGTAGTAATAGTACTAGTTGTGGTAATAGCAGCAATAGTAGTAGTTGTAGCTGTAGTTGTAGCAGCAGTAGTATCAGTATTAGTAGTAGCAGTATTCGCAGTAGCAGTAATATTAGCAGTAGTAGAAATAGAAATAGTAGTAGCATTAGCAGTAGTAGCAGTAGCAATATTCGTAGCAATTGTTGTAGTAGTATTTGTAGTAGGAGAGGTAGCAGTAGTAGTAGCAATAGTAGTAGCTGCTATTGTAACAGTACTTAATATTATGGTAGCAGTTTTAGTAGTATTAGTAGTAGTAGTAGCAGGTGGAGCAGTAGCAGTAGAAGTAGTAGTGGCTATTGTAGTAGTAGTAGGAGTACTAGTAATTGTAGTAATAATAGTAGTAATAGTAGTATTAGTAGTAGTATCAGTAGTAGTAGCAGCCGTGGTAGTACTAGCTGTAGTAGCATTAGCAGTAGTGTAGTAGCATTAGTAGTAGTAATAAGTAGTAGAAGTAGTATTAGTAGTAGCAGTAGTAGTAGTAGGCGTAGTTAGTGGTAGTAGTAGTAGGAGTTGTAGTATTTGTCGTCAGTAATAGTAACCACAATAGTAGCTGTTGTGGTTGTAGGAGTAATAGCAGCGGCAGTAGTAGTAGTAGAAGAAGTTAGAGTAGTAGTAGCAGTAGTAGCAGCAGTAGTTGTAGTAATAGTCATAGCAGCAGTAGTAGTAGTAGTAGCAGCAGCAGCAGTAGTAGTAGTGGCAGTAATAGTAGTAGTAGTAGTCGTAGTGGTAGTAGGAGTTGTAGTAGCAGTAGCTGTACTAGTAGTAGTAGTCACTGCAGCAGTAGCTGTAGTTGTAGCAATAGTAGTAGTCGCAGAGCTGTAGTTGCAGGGGCAATAGTAGTAGTAGTAGTAGTAGTAGTAGCGGCAGAAGCAGTAGCAGTAGTAGCAGTACTAGTATTATAAGTAGTAGTAGTAGTTGGAGTGAGAGTAGTAGTAGTAGTGGTAACAGTAGCAGTAGTAGTAGAAGTAGTAGTAATAGTAGCAGCTGTAATACTAGTAGTTGTTGTAGTAGTCGTAGCAGTAGCAGTAATTGAAGTAGCAGCAGTAGTAGTGGCAGTAGCAGTAGTGGTAGTAGCATTTGTAGTAGTAGTTGCAGCAGTAGTAGCAATAGCAGTGGCAATGATTGTTGCAGTAGTAGTAGTAGTAGTAGTAGTATTAGCTGTTGTAGTAGCATAAGGAGTAGTAGTAGCAGTTGCAGTAGTAGCATTAGTAGTAGTAGGAGAAGCAGTAATGGCGGCACCATTAGTAGCAGGAGCCCAAGTAGTAGCTGTAGTAGTAGCAGTGGCATTAGTAGTAGCAAGTAGTACAAGAAATAGTATTAGTAGTAGGAAAAGTACTAGTAATAGCAGTAATAGTAGTAGTAGTAACAGTAGTAGCATTAGCAATGGTAGCAATAGTAGTGGTAGCAGCAATAGAAGAACAGGTTGTAGGAGTGGTTGTACTAGTAGCAGCAGAAGTAATAATAGTAGCAGTAGTAGCAGTAGGTGTAGTAGTAGTAGTAGCAGTAATCGTAGTAGGACTAGCAGTAGTTGCACTAGTGGTAGTAGTTGTATTAGTAGTTGTTGTAGGAGTAGTAATCCTAGTAGTTGTAGGAGTAGTATTAGTAGTAGTAGTACGAGGAGCGGTAGTAGTAGCAATAGGAGGAGTAACAGTTGAGGCAGTTGTAGTAGTAGTTGTTGCAGTAGTGGCAGTAGTAGTAGCTGTATTAGTAGTGGTGGTGGTAAGAGTAGTTGCAGTAGTAGTAGCAGTCGAAAGAGTAGCTATAGTAGTAGTAGTTGGAGTAGTAGCAGTAGTAGTAGTAGTAGTTGCAATGGTTATTGCTATACTAGTAGTAGTAGTTGTTGTAGTAAGAGTAGCTATAGGAGTAGTAGCAGCTACAACAGGAGGAGGAGGAGGAGTAGTAGAAGTAGCAGTAGTAGTAGTACTAGCATTAATAGTAGTAGTATTAGCAGTCGGAGTCACAGTAGTAGTAGTAGTAGTAGTAGTAGTGGCAATTGTAGCAGTTCTAGGAGTAGTAGTTATTGTAGTAGTTGTAATAGTTGTAGTAGTTGTAGTAATAGTAGTGGTGGTGGTATAAGTAGTAGTTGTAGTAGTGTGACTAACAGTAGCAACAATAGTAGTAGGAGTAGGAGTAGTAGTAGTAGGAGAAGGAGTAGAAGTAGTTGTAGTAGTAGTAGCAATAGTAGCAGTAGTAGTAGTGGCAGTTGTTGTAGCAATAACCATAGTAGTAGTAGTGCTAGCATTCATAGCAGTTGTGGCAGTAGTAGTGTAAGATGGAGTAGTAGAAGTAGCAGTAGTAGTTGCAGTAGTAGTAGTAACAGTTGCAACAGTAGTAGTATTGATAGGACTAGTAGTTGCAGTAGTTAAAGCAGTAGTAGTAGTTGCAGTAGTAGTTGCAGTAGGAGTCACAGTAATAGTAGTAACAGTTGCAACAGTAGTAGTATTAATAGGACTAGTCATTGCAGTAGTTGTATCAGTAGGAGTAGTGGTAGTAGTAATAGTTGTAGCAGCGATAGTAGCAATTATAGTAGTAGTAGTAGTAGAAGTTGTTGTTGTAGTTGGAGTAGCAGTAGTAGTATTATGAGTAGTAGTAATAGTAGGAGTAGTCATAGTAGTAGTAGTAGTAGGAGTGAGAGTAGTAGTAGCGGTGGTGGTGGTAGTAGTAGTAGTAATGTAGCAGTAGTAGTAGTGGTAGCACTAGCAAAAGTTGTAATAGCACTAGTAGAAACATCAAGAGCAATAGTCGTAGTAGTAGTAGTAATAGTAGTAACAGCAATAGTATTCGTAGTGTTACGAGTAGTAGTAGCAGTAGGACTAGTAGTAGTAGTAGCTATTGTAGGAGTAAGAGTAGTAGTAGCAGTGGTAGTGGTAGTTGCAGCAATTGTTGTAGTAGTTGTATTAGTAGTAACACTACTAGTAGTAGAAGTAGCAGTCATAGTAGTAGGAGTAGTAGTAGTGATAATAGCATTCGCAGCAGTAACAGCAGCAGCAGCAGCAGCAGTAGTAGCAATAGGAGTAGTATTTCGATTATTTGGCGTAGGAGAGGTAGTAGGAGGAGGAGTAGTAGTAGTAGCAGTAGTAGTAGAAATAGTAGCAATAGATATTGGAGTAGGAGCAAGAGCAGCATTAGTAGTAGTAGTAGCAGCTACAGCTACCACCGTAGTAGTACTAGAAGTAGTTTTGGCGGTAGTTTTATCATTCGTAGTAGTGGTAGTTGTACTAGCTGAAGTTGTAGTATTAGTAGTAGTAGTAGTAGTAGTAGTAGTAGTTGTTGTTGTTGTTGTTATAGGAGTACTAGTAGTAGCAGTTGTACAAGTAGAGTAGTAATAGTGCTAGTAGTAGTAGTGGGAGTAGGAGTAGGAGTTACAGTAGTTGTAGTAGAGTTGGAGTAGGAATAGCAGTAGTAGTTGCAGTAGTGGGAGTAGGAGTAGGAGTAGTAGTAGTAATAGTAGGAGTAGCATAATTAGTAGTTTTAGTAGCAGAAGTAGTTGTAGTAGTAGGTGTAGTTGTAGTAGTAGTAGTAGCAGTAGTAGTGGTAGCAGTAGTAGGAGTAGTTGTAGCAGCAGTAGAAGTGGTTGTTGTAGCAAGAGCAGCAGCAGCAGTAGTAGTCCAAGTATTAATTGTAGCAACAGTAGTAGTAGTAGAAGTATCAATTGTAGTAACAGTAGTAGTAGTAGTAGCAGTAGTAGTAGTAGTAGTAGGAGAAGCAGTAGTAATAGAAGTAGTAGAAGTAGTAATAATAGTAGTAGCATTTGTTGTTGTACTAGTAGTTGTAGTATTAGTAACAAGAATAGTAGTAATGGTAGTAGTAGTAGTAGAAATAGGAGTACAAGTGGTAGCCATTGCACTAGTTTAGTAGTAGTTGTTATTGTAGTAGTACTAGTTGTAGTAGGAGTAGAAGTAGGAGTAGTAGCAGTAGTAGTAGTAGTGGTAGTAACAATAACAGTAGTAGCATTAGTAGGAGT
>RXID01017280.1:0-14269 GCA_005019695.1 Trichopus zeylanicus subsp. travancoricus
AAAAGATTGGTGGCAGGTTAGGCTACAGTATCCGTGGATCTTTACAGCAGTCATAGTCATTACTTCAAAATCAGCACAAATCGCGCGTAAGTTTGTTGTAACATGGTAATTTCTGTGACATGTTAACAATGACCTACATTTTGCTGAACCACGAGGGTTGTATTTCCAGATGACAAAGATTAAGGCAGTTCTTGGCCGAGAGACATGGGTTTCAGACGTCCCTGAAGAATTTCAGTCCATTCTTGTGTCGTTTTCTTCATCCACAAATTGACACTGAGCATAAACAATCAAAGTTCATCATCACCTGATTATCAGAATCCCACTTCTCCCCATTTTTCTGATGCAAATGAATCTGTTCTACCAGATCCAAATCATGTTGGGCAAGTTTCGACTGAGTCAGTAACTCTACCAGTTCAAGAAACAAAAGCTGAACTTGCACTTTCTGCCCGGAATGAGCATATCAACCAGAATCAACCTGCTAATCTACTTCTCGAACTCTTGTACATGTAGGCATTGGTTATCACATGGTGGCTATTGCACCTTCGATATTTTCTGCTGGGCATTCTTGATCGTGATTCTTGCGGTGGACTCTTATCTTTTACATTAGCAGTCCATCTACCAAAACATTGAGTTCATAAATTCATCCTGCCCTTTTTGTACCATGATGTTGACTATTTACGTTAATACTTCAGCTTTTTTTTTTTTTGTGCTTTTTCTTGAGGTGCACTTCAACCGGAAATTTACATTCGTGTCTTTTTCAGTGGGTTAATCTTGCTGAAGATGTTGTCCGACTATTTGGACATTAGTAAATGTTTGCCAGTCTTACCTCCTGAAGTAGGCCAACGTGTTGCTGAGATATTGAAACTTTTCAACACCAGAACTTGTCGGCTTGTTCTTGGTGCGGGCACAATGAAGGTAAACTGTTTAATGATTTTAAGCTCTTTTACAGAAAATGTTCTTGGTATTTCTGTAATGAAAATCAATCTATGTATTCATATGATTTGGTAACAAACATTATGATCCATAGTGTTGGATGGAAATTTAGCCTTCATTGATCGATAGTGGTTTCTGGTGAGTAACAAGATGTCAGCCTACGAAATTTAGCCCAGGGAACCTATTATTGTTGCCAATGTGCCTTTTTTCATTGCACCCTTCATTTCTAGATTATTTCCTTTTCATCGGATTCTACCTGACTATCATGCCACTTCTTGTTTTTGTAACTTGGAGTGCACTAGTCAACTTTAGATGTTATTCTGAAACAGTTTTTGGAGTTGTCTTACAAGTTTTTTGCTCGTCAGTTCTGATAAAAGGGGATTAATTGTAGTGCTGATGAATTGCGAGAAAATACAGAAGCCTTGGTAGCTGCTTGTAATGCTGCACATCCACGATGGGGGCTAAACTTCTTGGTGTTCACCATCTGTCTTCACCCTAAATTAAAGATTCAAGAATTTCTGAGTATCTATAACATTACCATGGCTTTTATAGTGGCTACTGAGAAGGCGGCTTCTTCTTCTTTGTGCTTATGTTTTATTAGTATCCTAAGCTTATACTAAATAAGGTTCATTTGAAAAGATTGGTGGCAGGTTAGGGTACAGTAACCGTGGATCTTTACAGCAGTCATAGTCATTCCTTCAAAATCAGCACAAATCGCGCGTAAGTTTGTTGTAACATGGTAATTTCTGTGACATGTTAACAATGACCTACATTTTGCTGAACCATGAGGGTTGTATTTTCAGATGACAAAGATTAAGGCAGTTCTTGACCGAGAGACATGGGTTTCAGACGTCCCCGAAGAATTTCAGTCCATTCTTGTGTCTTTTTCTTCATCCACAAATTGACACTGAGCATAAACAATCAAAGTTCATCATCACCTGATTATCAGAAGCCCACTTCTCACCATTTTTCTGATGCAAATGAATCTGTTCTACCAGATCCAAATCATGTTGGGCGAGTTTCGACTGAGTCAGTAACTCTACCAGTTCAAGAAACAAAAGCTGAACTTGCACTTTCTGCCAGGAATGAGCATATCAACCAGAATCAACCTGCTAAATCTACTTCTCGAACTCTTGTACATGTAGGCATTGGTTATCACATGGTGGCTATTGCACCTTCGATATTTTTTGCTGGGCATTCTTGATCGTGATTCTTGTGGTGGATCTTTGACATTAGCAGTCCATCTACCGAAACATTGAGTTCATAAATTCATCCTGCCCTTTTTGTACCTTGATGTTGACTATTTATGTTAATACTTCAGCTTTTTTTTTTGTGCTTTTTTCTTGAAGGGGCACTTCACCGAAATTTTACATTCGTGTCTTTTCAGTTGGTTAATCTGCTGAAGATGTTGTCGCGACGATTGGGACATTAGTAATGTTTGGCCTCTTACCTCCTGAAGTAGGCCAACGTGTTGGGCTGAGATAATTGAAACTTTTCAACACCAGAACTTGTCGCTTGTTTTCTTGGTGCTGTCAAATGAAGGTAAACGGTTAATGATTTTAAGCTCTTTTACGAAAGGTTTCTGGTATTTCTGTAAGAAAAATCAATCTATGTATTCCCCCCCATATGATTTGGTAACAAACATTATATCGATAGTGTTGGATGGAAATTTAGCCTTCATTGAATCGATAGTGGGTTTCTGTGATTGACGAAGATGTCAGCCTATGAAACTTAGCCCAGGGAACCTCTATTGTTGCCCAATGTTGGCCTTTTTTCATTGCACCCTTCTTTCGAGATTATTTCCTTTTCATAGGATTCTAACCTGACTATCATGCCACTTCTTGTTTGTGTAACTTGAGTGCACTAGTCAACTTTAGATGTTATTCCGAAACAGTTTTTGGAGTCGTCTTACAAGTTTTTTGCTTGTCAGTTCTGATAAAAGGGGATTAATTGTAGTGCTGATGAATTGCGAGAAAATACAGAAGCCTTGGTAGCTGCTTGTAATGCTGCACATCCAAGATGGGGGCTAAACTTCTTGGTGTTCACCATCTGTCTTCACCCTAAATTAAAGATGCAAGAATTTCTGAGTATCTATAACATTACCATGGCTTTTATAGTGGCTACTGAGAAGGCGGCTTCTTCTTCTTTGTGCTTATGTTTTATTAGTATCCTAAGCTTATACTAAATAAGGTTCATTTGAAAAGATTGGTGGCAGGTTAGGGTACAGTATCCGTGGATCTTTACAGCAGTCATAGTCATTCCTTCAAAATCAGCACAAATCGCGCGTAAGTTTGTTGTAACATGGTAATTTCTGTGACATGTTAACAATGACCTACATTTTGCTGAACCATGAGGGTTGTATTTTCAGATGACAAAGATTAAGGCAGTTCTTGACCGAGAGACATGGGTTTCAGACGTCCCTGAAGAATTTCAGTCCATTGTTGTGTCTTTTTCTTCATCCACAAATTGACACTGAGCATAAACAATCAAAGTTCATCATCACCTGATTATCAGAATCCCACTTCTCACCATTTTTCTGATGCAAATGAATCTGTTCTACCAGATCCAAATCATGTTGGGCGAGTTTCGACTGAGTCAGTAACTCTACCAGTTCAAGAAACAAAAGCTGAACTTGCACTTTCTGCCCGGAATGAGCATATCAACCAGAATCAACCTGCTAAATCTACTTCTCGAACTCTTGTACATGTAGGCATTGGTTATCACATGGTGGCTATTGCACCTTCGATATTTTCTGCTGGGCATTCTTGATCGTGATTCTTGCGGTGGACTCTTATCTTTGACATTAGCAGTCCATCTACCAAAACATTGAGTTCATAAATTCATCCTGCCCTTTTTGTACCATGATGTTGACTATTTACGTTAATACTTCAGCTTTTTTTTTTTTTGTGCTTTTTCTTGAGGTGCACTTCAACCGGAAATTTACATTCGTGTCTTTTTCAGTGGGTTAATCTTGCTGAAGATGTTGTCCGACTATTTGGACATTAGTAAATGTTTGCCAGTCTTACCTCCTGAAGTAGGCCAATGTGTTGCTGAGATATTGAAACTTTTCAACACCAGAACTTGTCGGCTTGTTCTTGGTGCTGGCACAATGATGTTTAATGATTTTAAGCTCTTTTACAGAAAATGTTCTTGGTATTTCTGTAATGAAAATCAATCTATGTATTCATATGATTTGGTAACAAACATTATGATGGATAGTGTTGGATGGAAATTTAGCCTTCATTGATCGATAGTGGTTTCTGGTGAGTGACAAGATGTAAGCCTATCAAATTTAGCCCAGGGAACCTCTTATTGTTGCCAATGTGCCTTTTTTCATTGCACCCTTCATTTCTAGATTATTTCCTTTTCATCGGATTCTACCTGACTATCATGCCACTTCTTGTTTTTGTACTTGGAGTGCACTAGTCAACTTTAGATGTTATTCTGAAACAGTTTTTGGAGTTGTCTTACAAGTTTTTTGCTTGTCAGTTCTGATAAAAGGGGATTAATTGTAGTGCTGATGAATTGCGAGAAAATACAGAAGCCTTGGTAGCTGCTTGTAATGCTGCACATCAAAGATGGGGGCTAAACTTCTTGGTGTTCACCATCTGTCTTCACCCTAAATTAAAGATTCAAGAATTTCTGAGTATCTATAACATTACCATGGCTTTTATAGTGGCTACTGAGAAGGCGGCTTCTTCTTCTTTGTGCTTATGTTTTATTAGTATCCTAAGCTTATACTAAATAAGGTGCATTTCAAAAGATTGGTGGCAGGTTAGGGTACAGTATCCGTGGATCTTTACAGCAGTCATAGTCATTCCTTCAAAATCAGCACAAATCGCGCGTAAGTTTGTTGTAACATGGTAATTTCTGTGACATGTTAACAATGACCTACATTTTGCTGAACCAGGAGGGTTGTATTTTCAGATGACAAAGATTAAGGCAGTTCTTGACCGAGAGACATGGGTTTCAGACGTCCCTGAAGAATTTCAGTTCATTGTTGTGTCGTTTTCTTCATCCACAAATTGACACTGAGCATAAACAATCAAAGTTCATCATCACCTGATTATCAGAATACCACTTCTCACCATTTTTCTGATGCAAATGAATCTGTTCTACCAGATCCAAATCATGTTGGGCGAGTTTCGACTGAGTCAGTAACTCTAACAGTTCAAGAAACAAAAGCTGAACTTGCACTTTCTGCCCGGAATGAGCATATCAACCAGAATCAACCTGCTAAATCTACTTCTCGAACTCTTGTACATGTAGGCATTGGTTATCACATGGTGGCTATTGCACCTTCGATATTTTTTGCTGGGCATTCTTGATCGTGATTCTTGTGGTGGATCTTTGACATTAGCAGTCCATCTACCAAAACATTGAGTTCATAAATTCATCCTGCCTTTTGTACCTTGATGTTGACTATTTATGTTAATACTTCAGCTTTTTTTTTTTTGTGCTTTTTCTTGAGGTGCACTTCAACTGGAAATTTACATTCGTGTCTTTTTCAGTGGTTAATCTTGCTGAAGATGTTGTCCGACTATTTGGACATTAGTAAATGTTTGCCAGTCTTACCTCCTGAAGTAGGCCAATGTGTTGCTGAGATATTAAAACTTTTCAACACCAGAACTTGTCGGCTTGTTCTTGGTGCTGGCACAATGAAGGTAAACTGTTTAATGATTTTAAGCTCTTTTACAGAAAATGTTCTTGGTGTTTCTGTAATGAAAATCAATCTATGTATTCATATGATTTGGTAACAAACATTATGATCGATAGTGTTGGATGGAAATTTAGCCTTCATTGATCGATAGTGGTTTCTGGTGAGTGACAAGATGTCAGCCTATGAAATTTAGCCAAGGGAACCTATTATTGTTGCCAATGTGCCTTTTTTCATTGCACCCTTCATTTCTAGATTATTTCCTTTTCATCGGATTCTACCTGACTATCACGCCACTTCTTGTTTTTGTAACTTGGAGTGCACTAGTCAACTTTAGATTGATTCGAACAGTTTTTGGAGTCGCTTACAAGTTTTTTTGGCTTGTCGGTTCTGAGAAAAGGGGATTAATTGTATTGGCTGGGATGAGTTGCGAGAAAATACAGAAGGCCTCGGTAACTGCGGGTTTCAAATGCTGCACGATCCAAAGAATGGGCCTAAACTTCTTGGTGTTCACCAGCTGTCGTCACCCTAAATGAAAAGATTCAAGAATTTCTGGAGTAATCTATACATTACCATGCGTTTATAGGGGCTACTGAGAAGGCGGCTTCTTCTTCTTTTTGCTTGTTTTATTAGTATCCTAGCTTAGACGAAATAAGGTTCAGTTGAAAATTGGTGGCAGGTTAGGGGTACAGTATCCGGGGATCTTTACAGCAGTCATAGTCCATATTCCTTTCAAATCAGCACAAATCGCGAGTAAGTTTGTTGTAACATGGTCATTTCTGTGACATGTTAACAATGACCTACATTTTGCTGAACCATGAGGGTTGTATTTTCAGATGACAAAGATTAAGGCAGTTCTTGACCGAGAGACATGGGTTTCAGACGTCCCTGAAGAATTTCAGTCCATTGTTGTGTCTTTTTCTTCATCCACAAATTGACACTGAGCATAAACAAGCAAAGTTCATCATCACCTGATTATCAGAATCCCACTTCTCACCATTTTTCTGATTGCAAATGACTCTTTTCTACCAGATCCAAATCCAGTTGGGCGAGTTTCGACTGAGTCTGTAAAACTCTACCAGTTCAAGAAACAAAAGCTGAAACTTGCATTTCTGCGCCGGAATGAGCCATATCAACCCGAAATCAACTGCCTAACTCTACTTCTGAAACTCCTTGTACATGTAGGCATTGGTTATCCATGGTGGCTATTGCACCTTCGCTCTTTTTGCTTGGCATTCTTGATCGTGGATTCTTGCGGTGGACTCTTATCTTTGACATTAGCAGTCCATCTACCAAAACATTGAGTTCATAAATTCATCCTGCCCTTTTTGTACCTTGATGTTGACTATTTATGTAAATACTTCAGCTTTTTTTTTTTTGTGCTTTTTCTTGAGGTGCACTTCAACCGGAAATTTACATTCGTGTCTTTTTCAGTGGGTTAATCTTGCTGAAGATGTTGTCCGACTATTTGGACATTAGTAAATGTTTGCCAGTCTTACCTCCTGAAGTAGGCCAATGTGTTGCTGAGATATTGAAACTTTTCAACACCAGAACTTGTCGGCTTGTTCTTGGTGCTGGCACAATGAAGGTAAACTGTTTAATGATTTTAAGCTCTTTTACAGAAAATGTTCTTGGTATTTCTGTAATGAAAATCAATCTATGTATTCATATGATTTGGTAACAAACATTATGATCGATAGTGTTGGATGGAAATTTAGCCTTCATTGATCGATAGTGGTTTCTGGTGAGTGACAAGATGTCAGCCTATGAAATTTAGCCCAGGGAACCTCTTATTGTTGCCAATGTGCCTTTTTTCATTGCACCCTTCATTTCTAGATTATTTCCTTTTCATCGGATTCTACCTGACTATCATGCCACTTCTTGTTTTTGTAACTTGGAGTGCACTAGTCAACTTTAGATGTTATTCTGAAACAGTTTTTGGGTCGTCTTACAAGTTTTTTGCTTGTCAGTTCTGATAAAAGGGGATTAATTGTAGTGCTGATGAATTGCGAGAAAATACAGAAGCCTTGGTGGCTGCTTGTAATGCTGCACATCCAAGATGGGGGGCTAAACTTCTTGGTGTTAACCATCTGTCTTCACCCTAAATTAAAGATTCAAGAATTTCTGAGTATCTATAACATTACCATGGCTTTTATAGTGGCTACTGAGAAGGCGGCTTCTTCTTCTTTGTGCTTATGTTTTATTAGTATCCTAAGCTTATACTAAATAAGGTTCCTTTCAAAAGATTGGTGGCAGGTTAGGGTACAGTATCCGTGGATCTTTACAGCAGTCATAGTAATTCCTTCAAAATCAGCACAAATCGCGCGTAAGTTTGTTGTAACATGGTAATTTCTGTGACATGTTAACAATGACCTACATTTTGCTGAACCATGAGGGTTGTATTTTCAGATGACCAAGATTAAGGCAGTTCTTGACCGAGAGACATGGGTTTCAGACGTCCCTGAAGAATTTCAGTCCATTGTTGTGTCTTTTTCTTCATCCACAAATTGACACTGAGCATAAACAATCAAAGTTCATCATCACGTGATTATCAGAATCCCACTTCTCACCATTTTTCTGATGCAAATGAATCTGTTCTACCAGATCCAAATCATGTTGGGCGAGTTTCGACTGAGTCAGTAACTCTACCAGTTCAAGAAACAAAAGCTGAACTTGCACTTTCTGCCCGGAATGAGCATATCAAACAGAATCAACCTGCTAAATCTACTTCTCGAACTCTTGTACATGTAGGCATTGGTTATCACATGGTGGCTATTGCACCTTCGATATTTTCTGCTGGGCATTCTTGATCGTGATTCTTGCGGTGGACTCTTATCTTTGACATTAGCAGTCCATCTACCAAAACATTGAGTTCATAAATTCATCCTGCCCTTTTTGTACCTTGATGTTGACTATTTACGTTAATACTTCAGCTTTTTTTTTTTTTGTGCTTTTTCTTGAGGTGCACTTCAACCGGAAATTTACATTCGTGTCTTTTTCAGTGGGTTAATCTTGCTGAAGATGTTGTCCGACTATTTGGCCATTAGTAAATGTTTGCCAGTCTTACCTCCTGAAGTAGGCCAATGTGTTGCTGAGATATTGAAACTTTTCAACACCAGAACTTGTCGGCTTTCTTGGTGCTGGCACCAATGAAGGTAACACTGTTCTAATGATTTACGCTCTTTACAGAATGTTCTTGGTATTTCTGGAATGAACATCCATCTATGTATTTCATATGATTTGGTAACAAAATTATGATCGAAGTGTTGGATGGACATTCTAGCCTTCATTGATCGATAGTGGTTTTCTGTTGTGTGACCAGATGTCAGCTATGAAATTTAGCCCAGGGAACCTCTTATGTTGCCAATGTGCCTTTTTCATTGCACCCTTATTTCTTAGATTATTCTTTTTCATCGTCTTTTCTACCTGACTATCATGGCCACTTCTTGTTTTGTAACTTGGCTTGCACTCCGTCAACTTAGATGTTATTCTGAAACAGTTTTTGGCAGTCGTCTTACAAGGTTTTTGCTGTCAGTTCTATAAAAGGAGTATTAATTGTAGTGCTGATGTATGCGAGAAAAATACAGAAAGCCTCGGTGGTGCTTGTAATGCTGCACATCCAAAGATGGGGGCTAACTTCTGGTGTCACCCTCTGTTCTTTCACCCTACATTAAAGATTCTAGAATTTCTGAGTATCTATAACATTACCATGCCTTTTGTAGTGGCTACTGAGAAGGCGGCTTCTTCTTCTTTGTGCTTATGTTTTGTTAGTATCCTAAGCTTATACTAAATAAGGTTCATTTCAAAAGATTGGTGGCAGGTTAGGGTACAGTATCCGTGGATCTTTACAGCAGTCATAGTCATTCCTTCAAAATCAGCACAAATCGCGCGTAAGTTTGTTGTAACATGGTAATTTCTGTGACATGTTAACAATGACCTACATTTTGCTGAACCACGAGGGTTGTATTTCCAGATGACAAAGATTAAGGCAGTTCTTGGCCGAGAGACATGGGTTTCAGACGTCCCTGAAGAATTTCAGTCCATTCTTGTGTCGTTTTCTTCATCCACAAATTGACACTGAGCATAAACAATCAAAGTTCATCATCACCTGATTATCAGAATACCACTTCTCACCATTTTTCTGATGCAAATGAATCTGTTCTACCAGATCCAAATCATGTTGGGCAAGTTTCGACTGAGTCAGTAACTCTACCGGTTCAAGAAACAAAAGCTGAACTTGCACTTTCTGCCCGGAATGAGCATATCAACCAGAATCAACCTGTTAAATCTACTTCTCGAACTCTTGTACATGTAGGCATTGGTTATCACATGGTGGCTATTGCACCTTCGATATTTTTTGCTGGGCATTCTTGATCGTGATTCTTGCGGTGGACTCTTATCTTTGACATTAGCAGTCCATCTACCAAAACATTGAGTTCATAAATTCATCCTGCCTTCTGTACCTTGATGTTGACTTTTTATGTTAATACTTCAGATTTTTTTTTTTGTGCTTTTTCTTGAGGTGCACTTCAACCGGAAATTTACATTCGTGTCTTTTTCAGTGGGTTAATCTTGCTGAAGATGTTGTCCGACTATTTGGACATTAGTAAATGTTTGCCAGTCTTACCTCCTGAAGTAGGCCAATGTGTTGCTGAGATATTGAAACTTCTCAACACCAGAACTTGTCGGCTTGTTCTTGGTGCTGGCACAATGAAGGTAAACTGTTTAATGATTTTAAGTTCTTTTACAGAAAATGTTCTTTGTATTTCTGTAACGAAAATCAATCTATGTATTCATATGATTTGGTAACAAACATTATGATCGATAGTGTTGGATGGAAATTTAGCCTTCATTGATCGATAGTTGTTTCTGTGGAGGACAAGATGTCCGCCTATGAAATTTAGCACAGGGAATCCTCCTTATTGTTGCCACTGTCTTCCTTTTTTCATTGGCACCATTCATTTCTAGATTATTTCCTTTTCCCATCGGATTCTACCTACTATCATTGCCACTTCTTGTTTTTGTAACTTGGAGTGCACTAGTCAACTTTAGATGTTTATTTGAAACAGTTTTTTGGAGTCGTCTTACCATTTTTTTGCTTGTCTCAGTTCTGATAAACGGGGATTCATTGTAGTGCTGCTGAATGCGAGCGACAATCCAGACGCCTCGGTGGTAGCTGCTTGTAATGCTGCACATCCAAGATGGGGGCTAAACTTCTTGGTGTTCACCATCTGTCTTCACCCTAAATTAAAGATTCAATAATTTCTGAGTATCTATAACATTACCATGGCTTTTATAGTGGCTACTGAGAAGGCGGCTTCTTCTTCTTTGTGCTTATGTTTTATTAGTATCCTAAGCTTATACTAAATAAGGTTCATTTCAAAAGATTGGTGGCAGGTTAGGCTACAGTATCCGTGGATCTTTACAGCAGTCATAGTCATTACTTCAAAATCAGCACAAATCGCGCGTAAGTTTTCATGTACCATGGTAATTTCTGTGACATGTTAACAATGACCTACATTTTGCTGAACCATGAGGGTTGTATTTTCAGATGACAAAGATTAAGGCAGTTGTTGACCGAGAGACATGGGTTTCGGACGTCCCTGAAGAATTTCAGTCCATTCTTGTGTCTTTTTCTTCATCCACAAATTGACACTGAGCATAAACAATCAAAGTTCATCATCACCTGATTATCAGAATACCACTTCTCACCATTTTTCTGCTGCAAATGAATCTGTTCTACCAGATCCAAATCATGTTGGGCGAGTTTCGACTGAGTCAGTAACTCTACCAGTTCAAGAAACAAAAGCTGAACTTACACTTTCTGCCCGGAATGAGCATATCAACCAGAATCAACCTGCTAAATCTACTTCTCGAACTCTTGTACATGTAGGCATTGGTTATCACATGGTGGCTATTGCCCCTTCGATATTTTTTGCTGGGCATTCTTGATCGTGATTCTTGTGGTGGACTCTTATCTTTGACATTAGCAGTCCATCTACCAAAACATTGAGTTCATAAATTCATCCTGCCTTTTGTACCTTGATGTTGACTTTTTATGTTAATACTTCAGCTTTTTTTTTTTGTGCTTTTTCCTGAGGTGCACTTCAACTGGAAATTTACATTCGTGTCTTTTTCGGTGGGTTAATCTTGCTGAAGATGTTGTCCGACTATTTGGACATTAGTAAATGTTTGCCAGTCTTATTCCTCCTGAAGTTAGGCCAATGTGTTGCCTGAGCTATTGAACTTTTCAACACCAGAACTTGTCGGCTTGCCTTGTTCTTGGTGCTGGCACAATGAAGGTAAACTGTTTACTGATTTTAAGTTCTTTTACAGACAATGTTCTTGGTATTTCTGTAACGAAAATCAATCTATGTATTCATATGATTTGGTAACAAACATTATGATCGATAGTGTTGGATGGAAATTTAGCCTTCATTGATCGATAGTGGTTTCTGGTGAGTGGCAAGAGGTCAGCCTATGAAATTTAGCCCAGGGAACCTATTATTGTTACCAATGTGCCTTTTTTCATTGCACCCTTCATTTCTAGATTATTTCCTTTCATCGGATTATACCTGCCTATTCATTGCCACTTCTGTTTTGTAAACTTGGAGTGCACTAGTCAATTTACGATGTTATTGAAACAGTTTTTGGCGTCGTTCTTACAAGTTTTTTGCTTGTCAGTTCTGATATAAAAGGGGATTACTTGTAGTGCTGATGAATTCGCGAGGGAGAGAAAATCAGAGCCTCGGGGTCAGCTGCTCTGTAATGCTGCACATCCAAAGATGGGGGCTAAACTCTTGGTGGTTCCCATCTGTCTTCCCCTAAATTAAAGATTTCAGAATTTCTGAGTATCTATAACCTTACCATGGCTTTTCTAGTGGCTACTGAGAAGGCGGCTTCTTCTTCTTTGTGCTTATGTTTTATTAGTATCCTAAGCTTATACTAAATAAGGTTCATTTCAAAAGATTGGTGGCAGGTTAGGGTACAGTATCCGTGGATCTTTACAGCAGTCATAGTCATTCCTTCAAAATCAGCGCAAATCGCGAGTAAGTTTGTTGTAACATGGTAATTTCTGTGACATGTTAACAATGACCTACATTTTGCTGAACCATGAGGGCTGTATTTTCAGATGACAAAGATTAAGGCAGTTCTTGACCGCGAGACATGGGTTTCAGACGTCCCTGAAGAATTTCAGTCCATTGTTGTGTCTTTTTCTTCATCCACAAATTGACACTGAGCATAAACAATCAAAGTTCATCATCACCTGATTATCAGAATCCCACTTCTCACCATTTTTCTGATGCAAATGAATCTGTTCTACCAGATCCAACTCATGTTGGGCAAGTTTCGACTGAGTCAGTAACTCTACCAGTTCAAGAAACAAAAGCTGAACTTGCACTTTCTGCCCGGAATGAGCATATCAACCAGAATCAACCTGCTAAATCTACTTCTCGAACTCTTGTACATGTAGGCATTGGTTATCACATGGTGGCTATTGCACCTTCGATATTTTCTGCTGGGCATTCTTGATCGTGATTCTTGCGGTGGACTCTTATCTTTGACATTAGCAGTCCATCTACCAAAACATTGAGTTCATAAATTCATCCTGCCCTTTTTGTACCTTGATGTTGACTATTTACGTTAATACTTCAGCTTTTTTTTTTTTGTGCTTTTTCTTGAGGTGCACTTCAACCGAAAATTTACATTCGTGTCTTTTTCAGTGGGTTAATCTTGCTGAAGATGTTGTCCGACTATTTGGACATTAGTAAATGTTTGCCAGTCTTACCTCCTGAAGTAGGCCAACGTGTTGCTGAGATATTGAAACTTTTCAACACCAGAACTTGTCGGCTTGTTCTTGGTGCTGGCACAATGAAGGTAAACTGTTTAATGATTTTAAGTTCTTTTACAGAAAATGTTCTTGGTATTTCTGCAATGACAATCAATCTATGTATTCATATGATTTGGTAACAAACATTATGATCGATAGTGTTGGATGTAAATTTAGCCTTCATTGATCGATAGTGGTTTCTGGTGAGTGACAAGATGTCAGCCTATGAAATTTAGCCCAGGGAACCTATTATTGTTGCCAATGTGCCATTTTCATTGCCCCCTTTCATTTCTAGCTTAGTTCCTTTTCATCGGATTCTACCTGACTATCTGCCACTTCTGTTTTGTAACTGGAGTGGCGCACTCGTCAAACTTTAGATGTTATCTGAAAAAGTTTTTGGAGTCGTCTACAAGTTTTTGCTTGTCAGTTCTTGATAAAAGGGGATTAATTGTAGTGCGCTGAATTGCGGACAATACAGAAGCCTCGGTAGTGCTTGTACTGTGCATCATCCAAAGATGGGGGCTAACTTCTTGGCTGTGTTCACCATCTTCTTCACCCTAAATTAAAGATTCAAGAATTTCTGAGTATCTATAACATTACCATGGCTTTTATAGTGGCTACTGAGAAGGCGGCTTCTTCTTCTTTGTGCTTATGTTTATTAGTATCCTAAGCTTATACTACATAAGGTTCATTTCAAAAGATTGGTGGCAGGTTAGGGTACAGTATCCGTGGATCTTTACAGCAGTCATAGTCATTCCTTCAAAATCAGCACAAATCGCGCGTAAGTTTGTTGTAACATGGTAATTTCTGTGACATGTTAACAATGACCTACATTTGCAGAAAACATG
>RXID01017282.1:0-29218 GCA_005019695.1 Trichopus zeylanicus subsp. travancoricus
TAATAGTAGTTCGAGTAGTTGGAATAGCAAAAGTAGTAGTAATAGTAGTAGTAGTAGCAGTAGTAGTAGTAGTAGTAGTAGTAGTAGTAGTAGTAGTAGTAGTAGTAGTAGTAGTAGTAGTAGTTCTAGTATTAGTAGTAGTAGTAGTAGCACAAGTAGTAGTAGTAGTAGTAGTAGTAGCAGAAGAATTAGTAGTAGTAGCAGAAGTAGTTGTAGTAGTGGGAGTAGGAGTACGAGTAGTAGTTTGAGTAGTATTTTTCGAGTAGTTGTTGACAAGTGGCTGTAGGATTAGAAGTAGTAGTAGTTGTAGTAGAAGCAGTAGTAGCAGAAATAATAGTAATTAGTAGTAATACTAGTAGTAGTAGCAATTGTGGTAGCTGCAGTACTTGTGGAAGTTGTAGTAACAGTAGTCAGTGAAGTAGTTGTTGTAGTAGCAATAGTAGTAGCAGCAGTAGTAGTAGTAGGAGGAGTAGTTGTTGTAGCAGTAGTATTTGTAGTAGTAGTAGTAGTTATTGTTGTTTTTATTGTAGTAGCAGTAGCAGTAGTAGTAGTAACTGTAGTAGAAGTTGTAGTAGCAGTAGTAGAAGAAGTAATAGTGGTCATAGTAGTAGTAGTAGTAGTAGCAGTAGTTGCTGTATGAGAATTATTTTTGGTAGTAGTAGTAGTATTGGTAGTAGGAGTAGTAATAGCAGTACTTGTAGTGGTAGGGGAACTAGCAGTAGTAGCAGTAGCAGCAGTAGTAGTATGAGTAGCTATTATAGTTGTAGTAGTAGCTGTAGTAGTTGTTGTTGCGGTAGCTGTAGTACATTAAAAGTAGTGGTTGCAGTAGTAGTAGTAGCAATAGTGGTATCTACAGTAGTATAGTCAAAAAAGTTGTAGTAGTAGCATCAGCAGCAGCAGCTACAATAGTAGTAGTAGCAACAGCAGTAATAGTACCAGTATTAGCATCAGCAGCAATGGTGGTGGTTGTGGTGGTGGTGGTGGTGGTGGTGGTAGTAGTAGTAGAAATAGTATTAGCATTAGTAGTAGTATGATTAGTAGCACTTGGAGTAGCGGTACTAACAGTAGTAGTTGTAGGAGTAGTAGTAATAGTATTAGTAGTAGTAGTAGTAGTAGATGTTGTTGTTGTTGTTGTAGTTGTGGTAGCAGTATGAGTTGGAGTATGAGTGGTAGTAGCAGTAGGATTTGGAGTAGGAGTAGTCGTAGTAGTATCAATAGTAGTATAGAAGTAGCTGAATTAGTAGTGGCAGTAGTAGTTGTTGTTATTATTGTTGAAGCAGTCGCTAATAGTAGTAGGAGTTGTAGTAGTAGTATTAGGAGTACTACCCTTATGGGTAATAGTAGCAGTAGTAGTAATAGTCATCGTTGTAGTAACTGTAGTAGGAGTATGAGTAGGAGTAGTAGTAGTGGTATCAGTAGTAGTAATAGTTATGTAATAGTAATAGTAATAGTAGTAGTAGTAATAGTAGTTGGAGTAGTGGTAGTGGCAATAGCAGTAGCATTGGTCGTGGTATAACTAGTAGTCGAAGCAGTAGTAGTATTGATAGTAAAAGTAGTAGTAGAAGCAATAGAGTAGTAGTAGTATTTTTAGTAGTAGTAGCAGTAGTAGTACTAGTAGTAGTAGTAATAAGACTAGTAGTACTTAAACTACTAGCAGCAGCAGCAGCAGTTGTAGTAGTCTTAGGAGTAGCGCAAAGAGTAGGAACCAGAGTAGTAGTAGCAGTAGCAAGAGTAGGAATAGTTGTAGAAGTAGTAATACTAGAAGTTATAGCAGTAAAAGTGGCAGTAGTAGTAGTAGTAGTTGTTGTTGTACTAGCAGTAATAGTAGTCGCAGCCATAGTTGCGGTCGTAGTTGTTGTTGTAGCAGCAGTTGTAGTAGTAGTCATAGTAGCAGTAGTTGTTGCGGTAGTGATAGTTGTTGCAGTAGATGCCATAGTAGTATTAGTTGTAGTCGTAGTAGTAGTAGTAGCAGCAATAGCAGCTACAATAGTCATAGCATTAGTAGTAGCAGCAGTAGTGCTAGTAGTAGCGGTAGTGGTCGTAGTAGCATTAGTACTTGTAGTAGTAGTAGTAGTAGTAGTAGTAGTAGTAGTAGTAGTAGTAGTAGTAGTAGTAGTAATAGTAGTAGTTATAGTAGTGGTAGTAGTAGTAGTACTAGTAATAGTCATAGTTGTAGTACTAGTAATAGTCATAGTAGAAGTATTTGAATTAGTAATCATAGCTGAAGTAGTAGTCGTGGTTAAAGTAGTAGTAGCAGTAGTAGTAATAGTAGGAGAGGTAATAGTAGTAGTAGTACTAGCAACAGTAGTAGTAGTAGTTGTAGTAGTCGTAGTAATAGGAGTAGTAGTAGTAGTAGTAGTAGTAATAGTAGTAGTAATAGCAATAACAGTAGCAGTAGTAATAGTAGTAGTTGTTGTTGTTGTTGTTGTAATAGTAGTAGTGGTGGTGGTGGTGGTAGTAGTAGTAATGGAAGTAGTAGTAGTAGTAGTATTAGCAGTAGCAGCAATTGTTGCGTTAGTTGAAGCAGTTGTAGTAGTAGTAGTAGAGGTAGTAGTAGTAGTAGTAGTAGTAGTAGTAGATGAGGTTGTAGTAGCAGTAGTAGTAATAGTCGTAGCAGTAGTAGTAGCAGTAGTAGTAGTAGTAGTACTAGTTGTACTAGTAGTTGTTGTTTTGTTGTAGCAGTTGCTAATAGTAGTAGGAGTGGTAGTTGTAGTATTAGTAGTACTACACTTATCGATAGTAGTAGTAATAGAAATAGTGGTAGTTGCAGTGACAGTAGTTGGAGTCAGAGTGGGAGTAGTAGTAGTCGTAGTAGTAGTGATAATAGTCGTACTAGTAATAATAATAGTGACAATAGTAGGAGTAGTAGTTGGAGTAGTAGTTGTAGCAGTTGTCATTGAAGAAGTTGTAATTGTATTAGTATTAGTAGTAGAAGTAGCAGTAGAAGCAGTAGAGTTGTAGTAGTATTATTAGTAGTAGTAGTAGTAGCAGCAGCAGCAGCAGTAGTAGCAGTAGTAGTAGTTGTAGCAGTAGTTGTTGTAGGATTAGTAGTAGAAGTAGTAGTAGCAGCAGCAATAGTAGCAGTTGTAGAAGTTGTCATCGTAGCTGCAACAATAGCAGGATTGGGAGTAGTTGAAGTAGGAGCAGGAGTAGTAGTATTGGTGGCAACAGTAGGAATAGGTGTAGAAGTAGTAATAATAGCTGCACTACCAGTAAAAGTGGTAGTAGTAGTAGGAGTTGGAGAAGTGGTAGTAGTAGTAGTAGTACTAACAGTAGTAGTAGTAATAGTTGCACTACTAACGGAGTAGTAATAATAGTAGTAGTAATAGTAGTAATAGTATTAGTATTAGCAGCAATAGTAGTAGTAGTAGTACTACTGCTACTACTAGCACTGCGACTAGTACTCCTACTACTACTACGACTACTACTACTACTACTGCTACTAATAGTACTACTACTACTATTGTTACTACTCTTGATACTAATGGCAGCACTTGTAGTAGTAGTTGTAGTAGTTATAGCTATTGCTACTACTACTATTGCAACTGCTATTGCTAGTATAACTACTACAACTACTTTTGCTACTACTTCTTCTACTACTGCTGCCACTTTTGTTACTACTAATCCTACAATAATTACTACTATTTCAATTGCTACTTTAGCTACTACTAATGCAACTACTACTACTACTATTACTACTACTACTACTACTAGTACTACTACCACTACTGGTAGTAGTCCTAGTAGTTATACTAGTAGTAGCAGTAGTAGTAGTAGGCTTAGTAGTAGTAGTAGTAGCAATGGTAATAGTAGTAGTAATAGTAAAAGTAGTAATAGTAGTAGTTGGAGTAGTAGTAGTAGCAGTAGCAGTAGCAGTAGTCGTGGAAGAAGTTGTAATTGTATTATTATTAGTATTAAAAGCAGTAGTAGAAGCTGTAGCATAGTAGTAGTTTTCATAGTAGAAGTAGTAGTAGCAGCAGCAGCAGGTGTAGTAGAAGTAGTAGTGGTAGTAGTAGTAAGACTAGTGGTACTTAAACTAGTAGTAGAAGCTGTTGTAGTAGTAGTTGTTATAGGAGTAGCAGAAGAAGTAGCTACAGTAGTAGCAGCAGTAGCATTTGTAGAAGGTTTCGTAGCAACTATAACAATAGCAGGATTAGGAGTAGTTGAAGTTGGAATAGGAGTAGTAGTGGTAGTAGCAAGAGTAGGAATAGGTGTAGAAGTAGTAATAATAGCAGCACTAGCAGTAAAAGTGGTAGTAGTAGTAGTAGTAGTAATAGTAATAATAGTTGGACTACCAATGGAGTAGTAATAATAGTAGTAGTAATAGTTGTAATAGTAGTAGTCGTAATTGTAGCAGCAGCAACAACAGTAGTAGTAGTAAGAGTAGTAGTAGTAGTATAGTCGCTGCTGCTGTTGCTACTACTATTGCTACTACTATTACTACTACTACTACTACTATTGTGACTACTATAGCTGCTAAAGCTACTACTCCTGCTGCTTCTAGTACTACTACTACTGTAGTTGCTACTATAGCTGCTGCTACTACTAATACGACCGCTATTTTTATGACTGCTACTACTACTACTACTTCAACTACTACTAGTACAATCCATGGTAGTAGTTCTTGTAGTATTTGGAGGAGTAGTAGCAGTTGTAGCAGTTGTAGTAGTGGTAGCACTAGGAGCAGTAGTAGCAGTTGTAGTAGTGGTAGCAGTAGGAGCAGTAGTGATAGTATAAGCGATGGTAGTAGTTCTAGTAGTAGTTGTACTAGTAGTAGTAGTGATAGTAGTAGCTGTAATAGTAGTAGTTGTGCTTGTAGCAAAAGCAGTAGCAATAGTAGAAGAAGCTGTAGCAGTAGTAGTAGTAGTTCATTGTTGTTGTTGTAGTAGTAGTAGTAGTTGCAGTCGTAGTAGTTGTAGTAGTTGTTGTTGTTGTTGTAGTAGCCAAAGCAGTAGCAGTAGTAGCAACAGTAGTAGCAGGAGTAGTAGGAATAAGTAGTCATAGTAGTTTTAGTAGTGGTAGTAGTAGGAGCAAAACTGATAGTACAAGCCATGGTAGTAGTTGTAGTAGTAGTTGTAGAAGTAGTATTAGTTGTAGTAGTAGCGATAATAGTAGTAGTTGTGCTTGTAGCAAAAGTTGTAGTAATAATAGTAGAAGCTGTAGCTGTAGTAGTAGTAGAAGAAGTAGCAATTGTAGTAGTAGAAGTAGTAGTAGTAGTTGTAGTAGTAGTAGTAGTAGAAGTCATAGTATTTCTAGTAGTAGTAGTTGTTGTCATGGTAGCCATAGCAGTAGCAGGAGCTGTAGCACTAGTGTAGGAGAAGTAGCAGTAGTAGTAGGAGTATAGTAATAAGTTGCCATGGTAATAGTAGTAGTAGGAGGAGTAGTAGTAAGTAGTAGTAGAAGTAGTAGTAGTAATAGTAGTGATAGTAGCAGCAGTATTAGTAGCTATAGCAGAAATAGCAGTAGTAGTTTTAGTAGTAATGGTAGTAGTAGCAGTTGTAGTATTAATAACAGTATTAGCTATAGTAGCAGTAGTTGCAGCAGTAGTAGTAGTTTCAGTAGTGTAGTAGTTGCAGTTGTAGTAGTGGTAGTAGTAGCAGTAGTAGTAGTAGAAGTAGTAGTTGTAGTAGTAGTAGTCTCAATAGCCGTAGTTGTTGTTGTTGTTGTAGTAGTAGTAGTAGTAGTTGTGGCTGCTATAGTAGTAGAAGGAGTAGTGTTATTAGTAGTAAAAGTTGTAGTTGCAGTAGTAGTAGCAGTTGTATGAGTAGTAGTAAAAGAAGCCGCAGTAGAAGTAGCCATAGTTGTAGTAGGTGGAGTAGTAGTAGTAGTAATAGTAATAATAAGTAGTTGTAGTAATAAGTAGTAGTAGTAGTAGTAGTAGTAGTAGTAGTAGTAGTAGGAGTAGTCGAAAGCAGTAGTATTTGTAGTAGTAGTAGTAAGTAATTATAGCAGTAGTAGTAATAAGTCGTAGGAGTTTTAGTAGTGGTAGTATGTGGAGTGGTAACAGTAGTAGTAATAAGTCATAGTAATAGTAGTAGTGGTACTAATAGTAGTAGTAATAGTAGTTGTAGTAGTAGTCGAAGGAGTAGCATTTGGTAGAAGTAGAAGTAGTAGTTGTCATTGTAGTCGTAATCGTAGTAGTTGGAGCAGTCCTAGTAGTAGTTGTAGCGGTAGTAGTAGGAGTAGTAGTAGTAGCAGTTGTAACAACAGTAATTGTAGTAAGTAATAGTAGCAGTTATAGTAGTTCTCATAGTAGTAGGAGTAATAGCAGTAGAATCAATAGTAGTAGCAGGTAGCAGGAGCAAAAATAGTAGGAGTACTTGCAGTAATAGTAGTAGTAGATGTGGCAAAAGTTGTCATAGTAGTAGTAGTAATAGTAGCAGTACGAGCAGCTTCGCAGCAACAGCAACAATAATAGTAGTAGTAGCCATAGCGGTAGTAGGAGTAGTAGCAATAGTAGTTGTAGTATGAGTAGAAGCAGAAGTAGCCGTAGTACTAGTGGTAGTAGCAGTAGTGGTAGAAGGAGTAGTAGCAATAGTAGCAGTAGTAGTAGTAAGAGTAGCAATAGCAGTAGTAGTAGTTGTAGTTGCAGTAGCTGTAGTAGCAGTGGCAGTAGCAGCAGTAGTTGTTGTTGTTGCGGTAGTAGCTGTTGTAGTAGGAGTTGTAGTAGTAATAGCAGTAGTAGTAGAAGCAGCAGTAGTAGCAGCAGAAGTAGTAGTAGTGTTAATAGTAGTTGTAGTCGGAGTAGTAGTAGTTGTTGTTATAATAGGAGTAGTAGTTGGAGTAGTAGCTGCAGTAGGAGTAGTGGTAGTAATTGTAGTAGTGGGATTTGTAGTCTTAGTAGTAGTAGTAGGTGGAGCAGTAGGACTAATAGAAGCAGTAGCAGTAGTGGTAGTAGTAGCATCAGCCGTAGTAGTGGCAGCATTAGTAATAGTTGTTGTTATAGTTATAGTGGTAGTAGTAGTTGGAGTAGTTGTTTTGGTAGAAGTAGTGGTGGTAGTAGTAGTTATACTAGGAGTAGTAGTAGTAGCTGTAGTTTTAGTAGTAGTAGTTGTAGAAGTGGTAGTAGGAGTGGTTGTCGTAGTAGGAGTTGTGGTGGTAAGAGTTGTAGTAGGAGTAGTAGTAGTTGCAGTAGTAGTAGGAGGAGTAGTAGTAGTAGTAGTTTTAGTAGTAGTAGTAGTAGTAGTAATAGCAGTAGTAATAGCAGTAGTAGCAGTAGTTGTATTAGAAGTAGTAATAGCTGTAGTTGTAGTCGTAGCAGTTGCACTATTAGTAGAAATAGTAGTAGTAGCTGCAGTTACAGCAGCTGCAGCAGCAGTAGTTATAGTAGTGGCAGTTGTTATAATAGTAGTTGTTGTTGTTATTGTTGTAGTAGTAGTAGTAGTAGTAGTAGTATGATTAGTAGTAGTAGTTGCAACAGCAGTAGTAGTTGGAGCTTTAGTTGTCATTGTAGCTGTAGTGGTTGTATTAGCAGTAGTACTAGTACTGATAAAAGTAGTAATAGTAGTAGTAGGAGTTTTAGTAGCAGCAGTAGTTGTTGTAGCAGTTGTAGTAGGTGTAGTAGTTGTTGTAGTTATAGTAGTAGTAGTAGTAGTAATCGGAGTAGTAGCAGTAGTTGTTCTTGAAGTAGTAGTAGTAGGAGTTGTAGTATGTGTAGTATTAATAGTAGTAGTAGTAGTACTAGGAGTAGTAGTGGTAGTTGGCATAGTAGTTGTAGTGTTAGCATTAGTAGTAGTAGTAGTAGTACGGGTAGTAGCAATAGCAATTGTACTAGTAGTTGATGTAGTAGTAGTACTTGTAGTAGTGGTTTTAGTAGTAGTAGTAGTAGTAGTACTAGTAGTTGTTGTTGTTGTAATAGGAGTAGTAGTAGCAATAATAGTAGTAGAGTAGGAGTAGTAGTAGTTGAAGCAGTAGCAACAGCAGTGGTAGTAGTTATAGCTGCAGGAGTTGTAGTTGCAGTAATAGTAGTCGTAGCAATAGTTGTTGTAGTAGTTGTAGTGGTTATAGTAGTAGTTGTAGTATTAGTAGCAGTAGTAATGGTGGCTACTGTACTAGTAGGAGCAGTAGCAATAATAGTAGTAATAGTAGTGGTAACAACAGCAATTGTAGTAGCCATGGTAGTAGTAGTAGTAGTAGCATTAGTAGTAATAGTAGTAGTAGGAGTTGTAGTATTAGTAACGATAGTAGCTGTCGTAGCAGTAGTAGCAGTAGTTGTGATAGAAGTAGTAGTTTTTGTAGTGTATTAATTGCAATCGTAGTAGTAGTAGTAGCAGTAGTAGTAGTAGAAGTGGTTGTTGTAGTAGTAGTAGTCTTAGTAGTTGTTATTGTTGTTGTGGTAGTAGTAGTATAGTAGTTGTGGCTATTGCAGTAGTAGAAGGAGTAGTGGTAATAGTAGTAATAGTTTTAAATGTAGTAGTAGTAGTCGTAGTTGTAGTAGGTGGAGTAGTAGCAACAATAATGAGTAGTAGTAGTAATAAGTAGTTGTAGTAGTAGTAGTAGTAATAGGAGTTGTCGTAAGCTGTAGTATTGGTACTACTAATGGTTGTAGTAGAAGTAAGAATAGTGGTAGTAGTAATAGTAGTTTTAGTAGTAAAAGTAATAGCAGTAGCAGCATGAGTTGTAGTTGTAGTAGTAGCAATGGCAATAGTAGTAGGAGTACTAGTTGTAGTAGTAGTAGTAGTAGCAGTAGCTGTAGTAGTAATAGTAGTTGTAGTACAAGTCGTAGTAGGAGTAGTCGTAGTAGTAGTATGTGGAGTGGTAGTAGTAGTAGTAGTAGTAGCAGAATGAGTAGTAATAAGCCGTAGTAGTAGTAGTAGTAGTAGTAGTAGTAGCAGCAGCAGTAGTAGTAGTAGGAGCAGTCATAGTAGTAGTAGTAGCGGTAGTAGTAGGAGTAGTGGTAGTAGCAATTGTGACATAAGTAGTTGTAGTAAGTAATAGTAGTAGTTGTAATAGTGCTCGTAGTAGTGGGAGTAATAGCAGTAGAAGTAGGACCAAAAATAGTAGGAGTGCTAGAAGCAAAAGTAGAAGTAGTAGCGGCAGTAGTTGTCGTAGTAGTACTAGTAGCAATAGTAGCAGAAGGAGGAGGAGGAGGAGTTGTAGTAGTAGTAGTGGTAGTTGTAGCAGTTGCGAATAGTAGTAGGAGAGGTAGTAGTTGTATTAATACTATCCATAGCAGTAATAGTAGTAGTAGTAGTAATAGTCATAGTTGTAGTGACACTAGTAGGAGTAGGGGTAGTAGTTGTCGTAGTAGCAGCAGCAGTAGTAATGGTAGTAGTAGTAGTAGTACTTGTAATAGCAGTAGTAGTAGTAGTTGGAGTAGTAGTAGTGCCAGTGGCAGTGACAGTAGTCATGGAAGAAGTTGTAATTGTATTAGTATCAGTCGTAGAGGTTGTTGTAGAAGATGTAAGGTAGTAGTAGTATTCATAGCAGCAATAGCAACAGTAGTATTAGTAGTAGTGGTGGAAGTAGTAGTAAGACTAGAAGTACTAAAACTAGTAGTATTAGTAGTTGTAGCAGTAGTAGTTGTAGGAGTAGCAGTAGAAGTAGCAGCAGCAGTAGCAGTTGTAGAAGTTGTCGTAGTAGCTGCAACAACAGCAGGATTAGGAGTAGCTATAGTAGGAGAAGGAGTTGTACTAGCAGTAGCAAGAGTAGGAATAGGTGTGGAAGTAGTAATAATAACTGCAGTAGCAGCAAAAGTGGTAGTAGTAGTAGTAGGAGTTGGAGAAGTGGTAGTAGTAGAAGATGTAGTAGAAGTAGTAATAGTAGTAGTAGTAATAGTAGCACTACTAATGGAGTAGTAATAATAGTACAAGTAATAGTAGTAGCAGTAATAGTAGCAGTAGCAGCAATAGTATATTAGTAAAAGTACTGTTATTGCTACTACTACTACTACTACTATTGGTACTACTATTACTACTACTACTACTACTCTGACTACTACTGCTACTACTACTATTACTAGTACTAGTACTACTATTTCTACCACTACTGCTATTTTTACTACTGTTGCTACTAATGGCAGCACTGGTAGTAGTAGTTGTAGTAGTTACCTCTATTGCTACTACTACAACTACAATTGCTATTCCTATTATAACTACTATAACTACTTTTGCTACTATTTCTACTACTGCTGCCACTTCTGCTACTACTATTTTTACAACTATTACTAGTAATTCTCTTGCTACTTCTACTACAGCTAATACTGTTAATACTTCTACTACTACACTGACTATTGCTACAACTAGTACTACTACTCCAACTACTACTACTTCTACTACTACTGTTGCTACTACTATTATAGCTAATGGAACTACAAATATTGCTATTGATACTACTAGTACTACTACTCCAACTACTACTACTGCGAATACTATAGTTTCTACAGCTACTACTCCTGCTGCTTTTGGTACTATTACTACTATAGCTACTACTACTATACTATTGTTGTTACAACTTTAACCGCTATTTCTAAGACTGCTACTGCTACTATTGCTACAATACCACTGCTGTTGCTACTACTACTACTGGTATTAATTGTAGTAGCAGTTGTAGCAATGGTCGCAGTTGTAGTAGTCGCAAGAGTAGTACCTGAAGTAGTAGTCGTAGTAGTAGTAGAAGAAGTAGAAGTAGTCCTAGTTCTAGTATTTGTGTTAGTAGCTATAGGAGTAGTAGTAGTAGTAGGAGTAATAGTAGCAGTAGTGGTAACAGTAGTTCTAGTAGTAGTCCTAGTAGTTGTACTAGTAGTAGTAGTAGCAGTAGGAGTAGTAGCCGTACTAGTAGTTGTTGTTGTAGTAGTAGTGGTAGTAGTAGTAGTTATTGTTATTGTAGTAGTACTAGTAGTAGTAGTAGTAGCTGCAACAGCACTACTTGCAGTCACAGTATAAGTTGTAGTAATAGCAGCAGTAGTACTAGCAGAAGTAGTAGTAGTAGTAGAAATAGCAGCTGTAATAGTAGTAGTATTACTAGAAGTTGCAGTAGTTGCAGCAGTAGTAGTAATAGTACTAGTAGCAGCAGTAGTAGTAAAAGAAGTAGCTATAGTAGCAGTTGCAGCAGCAGCATTAGTGGTAGTAGTGGTAGCAGTCATACTAGTAGTGGTTGTCGTTGTTGTTGTAGCAATAGTAGTAGTGGTAGTAGTTGTAGTAGTAGTAGGAGTAGAAGTAGTAGGGGTTGTAGTTGTAGTAGTAGTAGCTGTCACAATTGTCGTAGCAGTAGTAGCAACAATAGTTGTACTAGTTGTAGTAGTAGTTGTGGTTCTAGTTGTTGTAGTAGTAGTTGCAACAACTATAGTAGTTGTAGCAGAAATAGTAGTAATTGTAGTAGTACTAGCAACAGTAGTAGTAGTGGTAGGACTAGATGCAATAGGAGTCATAGCTGTCGCAAGTGTGGCAGTCGCAATAATAGCAATAGCAGTAGAATCAGTTGCAGCAACAATAGAATTAGTTGTAGTAGTAGTAGTAGAAGTAGCAGTATTAGTCGCAGCAATAGCAGTAGTAGTAGTAGAATTAGTGGTAGAAGCTGTAGCAGTAGTAGTACAAGTAGTAGTAGCCACACTAGTAGTAGGCACAACACTAGTAGCAGTAGCAGCAGTTGCTACAATGGCTGCTGTAGCAGTAGCAGTAGTAGCACTAGTAGTACCAGTATTATTAGTAATAGTAGTAGTAATAGTAGTAGTAGTAGTAGTAGTAGTAGTAGTAGTTGTCGCAGTAGTAGTAGCAGCAATAGTAGTAGTAGTAGCTGTAGTACCAATAAAAGTAGTAGTAGTAGTCGTAGTAGTAATAGTATTAGTATTAGTAGTAGCAGCAGCAGTAATATCAGTAGTAATAGTAGTAGTAGCAGTAGGAGTAATAGTAGTAATATAGTAGTAGTAGTAGTAGTAGTAGTAGCAGTAAAAGTAGTTGTAGTAGTGGTAGTAGTAGTTGTAGTAATAATAATAGCAGCAGTAGTAGTAGTAGTAGGAGGAGTTGTAGTAATAGCAGTAATAGTGGTAGCAATAGTAGTAGTACTAATAGTAGTAATAATAATAGTAGTGGTAGTAGTAGTAGTAATAGCAGCAGTAGTAGCAGTAGCAGGAGTATTAGCAGTGGAAGTAGTTATTACGTTAGTTATAGTAGTAATAATAATAGTAGTTGTAGTCATAGTAGTAATAGCCATAGTAGTAATAGTAGTTGTTGTTGTAGTTGTAGTAATAGTAGTAGTAGTCGTACCAATAGTAGTAGTAGTAGTAGTAGTAGTAGTAATAGTAGTAGTAGTAGTAGCAGCAGTAGTAGCAGCTGTAGGAGCAGCAACAACAGCAGTAGTAGTAGTAATAGTAGTAGCAATAGTAGTAGTAATAGTTATAGCAGTAGTAGTAGTAGTGGTAGTGGTAGTAATAGTTGTTGGAGTTGTGGCAGTTATTGTTGCCGTAGCTGTAGTAGTAGTTGTTGTTGTAGTAGTAATAGCCGAAGTAGTACAGGTAGTAGAAGTAGTAGCAGAAGCAATAGTAGGAATACTAGTATTAGTCGCTATAGTATTAGTAGTAGTTATAGTGGTTGTAGTAGTAGTAGTTAGTGAAGTAGAGTAGTAGCAGTAACAGTGGTAGTTGCAGCAGTAGCAGTATTAGTAGTAGTGGTGGCGATAGCTGTAATAGTTGTGGCAGTTGTGATAGGAGCAGCAGCAGTAGTAGTTGTAGTGGCAGTCGTAGTAGTAGTAGCAGTGGTAGTAGTTGATGTAGTAGAAATAGTAGCATTAGCAATAGCAGTAGCAATTGTAGTAGTAGCAGCAGAAGTGGAAGTAGGCAAAGTAGTAGAAGTTTTTGTAATAGTAGTAGTAGTAGTCGAAATTGGAGTAGTAGTAGTAATAATCGTAGAAACAATAGTAGCAGTAGTGGTAGTAGTGGAAGTAATAATAGTAATTGAAGGAGTAGTAGGAGTTGTAGTAGTAGTAGTAGTGGTAGAAGTGGGAGTAGTAGCGATAGTACAAGCCATGGTAGTAGTTGTAGAAGTAGTTCTTGTAGTAGTAGTAGTAGTTGTAGAAGTAGTTGTAGTAGTAGTAGTAATAGTAGCTATAAAAGTAGCAGTTGTACCTGTAGGATAAGCAACAGTAGCAGCAATAGTAGTACAAGTAGTAGCTGTAGTAGTAGTAGAAGAAGTAGCAATCATAGTAGTGAAAGTAGTAGCAGTAGTAATAGCAGTAGTAGTAGTAGTAGTCATAGCAGAAGTAGGAGTAGTAGCAGTAGCAGTATTAGTAGCAATAGTAGTAGTAGAAGCAGCAGCAATAGTTGTAGTAGTAGAAGTAAGTAATAGTAACAGTGGTAATAGTAGTCGTAGCAGTAGGAGTAATAGCAACAGTTGCAGTAGCAGGAGTAGTAGTAGTTGTACTAGTAGTAGCAATAGTTGTAGGAGTACTGCTATAGTAGTAATAGTAGTACTAGTAGCTGTAGTAGTAATAGTACTTGTAGTACTAGTTGTAGTAGGAGTTGTAGTAGTAGTAGTATGTGGAGTGGTAGCAGTAGCAGTAGTAGTAGCAGTAATAAGTCATAGTAGTAGTAGTAGTGGTAGTAGTAGTAGTAGTACTAGTAGCAATAGTAGTAATAAATAATTGTAGTAGTAGTAGTAGGAGTAGTAGTAAGTAGTAGTAGAAGCAGTAGTTGTTGTTGTAGTCATAGTAGTAGTAGTAGGAGCAGTTGTCGTAGTGGTAGTAGCGGTAATAGTAGAAGTAGTAGTAGTAGCAGTTATAATCGTAGTAGTTGTCGTAAGTAATTATTGCAGTTGTAGTAGTTGTTGCTGTAGTAGGAGTAATAGCTGCAGCAGAAGCAATAGAGGTAGTACTAGTAGTAGTAGCAAGAACAAAAATAGTAGGAGTACTAGCAGCAGCAGTAGTAGTAGTAGTGGCAGTAGTTGTCATAGTAGTAGTAGTACTAGTAGCAGTACGAGTAGTACTAGTAGTAGTAGTAACCGTAGCAGTATTAGGAGCAATAGCAGTAGCAATAGTAGTATGAGTAGCAACTGTAGTAGTCATAGTAGTAGTGGTAGTAGCAGTAGTGGTAGAAGGAGTAGTAAATATAGTTGTAGTGGCAGTAGTTGCAGTAGTAGTAGTAGTAGTAGCAGAATTAGCAGTAGTTGTTGTTGTTGTTGTTGTGGTAGTAGTAGTTGTAGTCGGAGTTGAAGTAGTAGTAACAGTAGTAGTAGAAGCAGCAGCAATAGCAGCAAAAGTAGTAGTAGTTTTAATAGTTGTTGTAGTCGGACTAGTTGTAGCAGCAGCAGTTGTTGTTGTTATTGTTGTTTTAGGAGTTGCAATCGGAGTAGTGGCTGCAGTAGGAGTAGTGGTAGTAATAGTAGTAGTTGGATTAGTAGTCTTAGCAGTAATAGTAGTACGAGTAGTAGGAGTAGTGGAAGAAGCAGTAGTAGTGGTAGTAGTAGCATCAGCTACAGTAGTGGCAGTATTAGTAGTAGTTATTGTTATAGTTGTAGTGGTAGTAGTAGTAGTAGGAGTAGTTGTTGTGGTAGCAGTTGTGGTACTAATAGTTGTAGTAGGAGTAGTAGTAGTAGGAGTAGTTTTAGTAGTAGTTGTTGTAGGAGCAGTACTAGGAGTAGTTGCTGCATTAGGAGTAGTGGTGGTAATAGCTGTAGTAGTAGTAGTAGTAGTAGTAGTAACAGTAGTAGTAGAACGCGTAAGAGTAGTAGTATCAGTAGTAGTAGTTGTAGTAGTAGTTGTCCCAGTAGTAGTAGTAGTTGTATTAGTAGTGATAGTAGTAGCAGTAATAGTAATAATTATAGTAGTAGCAGTGGCACTATTAGTAGCAATAGTAGTAATTGCAGCAGCAATAGTAGTAGCAACACCAGCAGTAGCAGTAGTATTAGTAGTGGTAGTTGTTGTAGTATTAGTAGAAGTAGTAGTAGTAGTAGTAGTAGTACGCGTAGTAGTAGTAGTAGTAGGAGTTGTAGTAGTAGTAGTACTCATAATAATAAAAGTAGTAATAGTAGTAGTAGTATTAGTAGCAGCAATAGTAGTAGTAGCAATAGTAGTAGGTGTAGTAGTTGTAGTAGTAGGAGGAGGAGTAGTAGTAATTATAATAATAGTTGTGGTAGCAGCAACAGTAGTAGTAGTTGAAGCGTTAAGAGTAGAATTAGTAGTAGCAGTTGTAGTATTAGTAAAAGTAGTAGCTATAGCAGCAGTAGTAGCAGTAATTGCAATAGTTATAGTAGTAGTTGTAGTTTTCCTAGTGTAGTAGTTTTAGTCATAGTAGTAGTAGTAGTAGAAGTAGCAGTTGTAGTAGTAGTAGTCTTAGTAGTAGTAGTTGTTATTCTTGTAACAGTAGTAGTAGTTGCGGCTGCTGTAGTAGAAGAGGGAGTAGTGGTAATGGCAGTAAAAATTGTAGTAGCAGTAGTAGTAGCGGTAGTATCAGTAGTAGTAGAAGTAGCAGTAGTAGTTGTAGCCATAGTTGTAGTAGGTGGAGAAGTAGCAGTAGTAGTAGAAGTAATAATTAGTAGTAGTAGTAATAATTAGTAGTAGTAGTAGTTTTTGTGGTAGTAGTAGTCGTAGTCGGTATTGTCGTAAGCAATAATATTGTTAACAGTAGTAGATGTAGTAGTAGTAGTAAGTAATAGTAGAAATAGTAATAGTAGTTGTTGTAGTAGGAGTAATAGCAGCAGCAGATGCAGCAAGAGGAGTAGTAGTAGTAGCAGTAGCAATAGTGGTAGAATTACTAGTTGCAGTAGTAGTTGTTGTAGCAATAGCTGTAGTAGTAATAGTAGTAGTAGTACTAGTCGTAGTTGGTGTAGTAGTAGTAGTAGTAGTATGTGGAGTGGTAGCAGTAGAAGTAGTAGTAGCTGAAGTACTAGTAATAAGTCGTAGTAGTAGTAGTAGTGGTAGTAGTAATAGTAGTTGTAGTAGTAGTAGTATTAGTAATAAGTAATAGTAGTTGTTGTTGTGGTAGTAGTAGCAGTAAGTAGCGGTAGTAGTAGAAGTAGCAAAGATAAGAGCAGCAGTAGTAGTAGCAGAGATAGGATCAACAGTAGTAGTAGTAAGTAATAGCCGGAATAGTAATAATAGTTGTTGTAGTAGGAGTAATAGCAACAGCAGAAGCAGCAAGAGGAGTAGTAGTAGCAGCGGTAGCAATAGTGGTAGAATTACTAGCTGTAGTAGTAGTTGTTGTAGCAATAGTTGTCGTAGTAATAGTACTCGTAGTATTAGTCGTAGTTGGTGTAGTAGTAGTAGTAGTAGTATGTGGAGTGGTAGCAGTAGAAGTAGTAGTAGCTGAAGTACTAGTAATAAGTTGTAGTAGTAGTAGTAGTCGTAGCAGTAATAGTAGTTGTAGTGGTGGTAGTATTAGTAATAAGTTGTTGTTGTTGTTGTTGTCGTAGTAGTAGCAGTAAGTAGCAGTAGTAGTAGAAGTAGCAAAGATAAGAGCAGCAGTAGTAGCAGTAGCAGCAGAGATAGGATCAACAGTAGTAGTAGTAAGTAATAGTAGGAATAGTAATAGTAGTTTTTGTAGTAGGAGTAATAGCAGCAGCAGAAGCAGCAAGAGGAGTAGTAGTAGTAGCAGTAGCAATAGTGGTAGAATTACTAGCTGTAGTTGTTGTTGTTGTAGCAATAGCTATAGTAGTAATAGTAGTAGTTGTACTAGTCGTAGTTGGTGCAGTAGTAGTAATAGTATATGGAGTGGTAGCAGTAGAAGTAGTAGTAGCTGAAGTACTAGTAATAAGTCATAGTAGTAGTAGTAGTGGTAGTAGTAATAGTAGTTGTATAGTAGTAGTATTAGTAATAAGTAGTTGTTGTTGTTGATGTGGTAGCAGTAGCAGTAAGTAGCAGTAGTAGTAGAAGTAATAGTAGGAATAGTAATAGCAGTTGTTGTAGTAGGAGTAATAGCAGTAGAAGCAGCAGCAAGAGGAGTAGTATTAGTAGCAGTAGCAATAGTGGTAGAATTACTGGCTGTAGTATTAGTTGTTGTAGCAATAGCTGTAGTAGTTATAATAGTAGTAGTACTAGTCGTAGTTGGTGTAGTAGTAGTAGTAGTAGTAGTATGTGGAGTCGTAGTAGTAGAAGTAGTTGTAGCTGAATTACTAGTAATAAGTCATAGTAGTAGTAGTAGTGGTAGTAGTAATAGTAGTTGTAGTCGTAGTAGTATTAGTAATAAGTAGTTGTTGTTGTTGTTGTCGTAGTTGTAGCAGTAAGTAGCAGTACTAGTAGAAATAGCAAAGATAAGAGCAGCAGTAGTAGCTGTAGCAGCAGAGATAGGATCAACAGTAGTAGCAGTAAGTAATAGTAGGAATAGTAATAGTAGTTGTTATAGTAGGAGTAATAGCAGCAGAAGAAGTAGCAAGAGGAGTAGTAGTAGTAGCAGTAGCAATAGTGGTAGAATTACAAGCTGTAGTAGTAGTTGTTGTAGCAATAGCTGTAGTAGTAATAGTAGTAGGAGTACTAGTCGTAGTTGGTGTAGTAATAGTAGTAGTATGTGGAGTGGTAGCAGTAGAAGTAGTAGTAGCTGAAGAACTAGTAATAAGTCGTAGTAGTAGTAGTAGTGGTAGTAGTAATAGTAGTTGTAGTAGTAGTAGTATTAGTAATAAGTAGTTGTTGTTGTCGTTTTGGTAGTAGTAGCAGTAAGTAGCAGTAGTAGTAGAAGTAGCAAAGATAAGAGCAGTAGTAGTAGCAGTAGCAGCTGAGATAGGATCAACAATAGTAGTAGTAAGTAATAGTATGAATAGTAATAGTAGTTGTTGTAGTAGGACTAATAGCAGCAGAAGCAGTAGGAATAGGAGTGGTAGTAGTAGCAGTAGTAATAATGGTAGAATTACTAGCTGTAGTAGCTGTTGTTGTAGCAATAGCTGTAGTAGTAATAGGAGTAGTAGTACTAGTCATAGTTGGTGTAGTTGTAGTAGTAGTAGTATGTGGAGTTGTAGTAGCAGAAGTAGTAGTAGCTGAAGTACTAGTAATAAGTCGTAGTAGTAGTAGTGGTGGTAGTAGTAATAGTAGTTGTAGTAGTAGTAGTATTAGTAATACGTAGTTGTTGTTGTTTTTGTGTTAGTAGTAGCAGTAAGTGGCAAAAGTACTAGTAGTAGCAGTAGCAGCAGAGATAGGATGAATAGTAGTAGTAGTAAGTAATAGTAGGAATAGTAATAGTAGTTGTTGTAGTAGGAGTAATAGCAGCAGAAGCAGCAGCAAGAGGAGTAGTAGCAGTAGCAGTAGCAATAGTGCTGGAATTACTGGCTGTAGTAGTAGTTGTTGTAGCAATAGCTATAGTAGTAATAGTAGTAGTAGTACTAGTCGTAGTTGATGTAGTAGTAGTAGTAGTAGTATGTGGAGTGGTAGCAGTAGAAATAGTAGTAGCTGTAGTACTGGTAATAAGTCGTAGTAGTAGTAGTAGTGGTAGTAGTAATAGTCGTTGTAGTAGTTGTAGTATTAGTAATAAGTAGTTGTTGTCGTTGTTGTGGTAGTAGTAGCAGTAAGTTGTAGTAGTAGTAGAAGTAGCAAAGGTAAGAGCAGCAGTAGTAGCAGTAACAGCAGAGATAGGTTCAACAGCAGTAGTAGTAAGTAATAGTAGGAATAGTAATAGTAGTTGTGGTAGTAGGAGTAATAGTAGCAGCAGAAGCCACAAGAGTAGTAGTAGTAGTAGTAGTAGCAATAGTGGTAGAATTACTAGCAGTAGTAGTTGTTGTTGTAGCAATACCTGTTGTAGTAATAGTAGTAGTAGTACTAGTCGTAGTTGGTGTAGTTGTAGTAGTAGTAGTATGTGGAGTGGTGGCAGTAGAAGTAGTAGTAGCTGAAGTACTACTAATAAGTCGTAGTAGTAGTAGTAGTGGTAGTAGTAATAGTGGTTATACTAGTAGTAGTATCAGTAACAAGTTGTAGTTGTTGTTTTTGTGGTAGTAGTAGCAGTATGTAGTAGTAGTAGCAGTAGTAGCAGCAGCAGCAGAGATAGGATCAACAGTATTAGTAGTAAGTAATAGTTGGAATAGTAATAATAGTTGTTGTTGTCGGAGTAATAGCGACAGTAGAAGCAACAAGAGGAGTAGTAGTAGGAGCAATAGCAATATTGGTAGAATTACTAGCTGTAGTAGTAGTTGTTGTAGCAATAGTTGTAGTAGTAGTAGTAGTAGTGGTACTAGTCGTAGTTTGTGTAGTAGTAGTAGTACTAGTATGTGGAGTGGTAGCAGTAGAAGTAGTAGTAGCTGAAGTACTAGTAATAGGTCTTAGTAGAAGTAGTAGTGGTAGTAGTACTAGTCGTTGTAGAAGTAGTAGTATTAGTAATCAGTAGTTGTTGTTGTTGTTGTGGTAGTTGTAGCAGTAAGTAGCATTAGTAGTCGGAGTAGGAAAGATATGAGCAGCAGTAGTAGCAGTAGCAGCAGAGATAGGATCAACAGTAGTAGTAGTAAGTAATAGTAGGAATAGTAATAATAGTTGTTGTAGTAGGAGTAGTAGCAGCAACAGAAGCAGCAAGAGGAGTAGTAGCAGTAGCAGTAGCAATAGTAGTAGAATTACTAGTTGTAGTAGTAGTTGTTGTAGCAATAGCTGTAGTAGTAATAGTAATAGTAGTATTAGTCGTAGTTGGTGTAGTAGTAGTAGTATTAGTATGTGGAGTGGTAGCAGTAGAAGTAGTAGTAGCTGAAGTACTAGTAATAAGTCGTAGTAGTACTAGTTGTAGTAGTAGTAATAGTAGTTGTAGTAGTAGTAGTATTAGTAAGAAGTAGTTGTTGTTGTTGTTGTGGTAGTAGTTGCAATAAGTAGCAGTAGTAGTAGAAGTAGCAAAGATAAGAGCAGCAGTAGTAGCTGTAGCAGCAAAGTAGGATCAAATGTAGTAGTAGTAAGTAATCGTAGGAATAGTAATAATAGTTGTTGTTGTAGGAGTAATAGCAACAACAGAAGCAGCAAGAGGAGTAGTAGTAGGAGCAGTAGCAATAGTGGTAGAATTACTAGTTGTAACAGTAGTTGTTGTAGCAATAGCTGTAGTTGTAATAGTAGTAGTAGTTCTAGTCGTAGTTTGTGTCGTAGTAGTAGAAGTAGTATGTGGAGTGGTAGCAGTAGCAGTAGTAGTAGTTGAAGTACTAGTAATAGGTTCTAGTAGTAGTACTAGTGGTAGTATTAATATTAGTTGTATTAGTAGTAGTATTAGTAAAAAGTTGTTGTTGTTGTTGTTGTGGTAGTAGTAGCAGTAAGTAGCAGTAGTAGTCGAAGTAGCAAAGATAAGAGCAGCAGTAGTAGCAGTAGCAGCATAGATAGGATCAACAGTAGTAGTAGTAAGTAATAATAGGAATAGTAATAGTATTTGTTGTAGTAGGAGTAATAGCAGTAGCAGAAGCAGCGAGAGGAGTAGTAGTAGTAGCAGTAGCAATAGTGGTAGAATTACTAGTTGTAGTGGTAGTTGTTGTGGCAATTACTGTAGTAGTAATAGTAGTAGTAGTTCCAGTCATAGTTGGTGTAGTTGTAGTAGTAATCGTATGTGGAGTGGTAGCAGTAGAAGTAGTAGTAGCTGAAGTACTAGTAATAAGTCATGGTAGTAGTTGTAGTGGTAGTAGTAATAGTAGTTGTAGTAGTAGTAGCATTAGTAATAAGTAGTTGTTGTTATTGTTGTGGTAGTAGTAGCAGTAAGTAGTGGTAGTAGTAGCAGCAAAGATAAGAGCAGTAGTAGTAGCAGTAGCAGCAGAGATAGGATCAACAGTAGTAGTAGTAAGTAGTAGTAGGAATAGTAATAGTAGTTGTTGTAGTAGGAGTAATAGCAGCAGAAGCAGCAGCAAGAGGTGCAGTAGTAGTAGCGGTAGCAATAGTGGTAGAATTGCTCGCTGTAGTAGTAGTTGTTGTAGCAATAGCTGTAGTAGTAATAGTAGTAGTAGTACTAGTCGTAGTTGGTATAGTAGTAGTAGTAGTAGTATGTGGAGTGGTAGTAGTAGAAGTAGTAGTAGCTGAAGTACTAGTAATAAGTCAAAGTAGTAGTAGTAGTGGTAGTAGTAGTAGTAGTTGTAGTAGGAGTAGTATCAGTAATAAGTAGTTGTTGTTGTTGTTGTGGTAGTAGTAGCAATAAGTAGCAGTAGTAGTAAAAGTAGCAAAGATAAGAGCAGCAGTAGTAGCTGTAGCAGCAGAAATAAGATCAACAGTAGTAGTAGTAAGTAATAGTAGGAATAGTGATACTAGTTGTTGTAGTAGGAGTAATAGCTGCAGCAGAAGCAGCAAGAGGAGTATTAGTTGTAGCAGTTGCAATAGTTGTAGAATTACTAGCTGTAGTAGTTGTTGTTGTAGCAATAGCTGTAGTAGTAATAGTAGTAGTAGTACTTGTCGTAGTTGGTGTAGTAGTAGTAGTAGTAGTATGTGGAGTGGTAGCAGTAGAAGTAGTAGTAGCTGAAGTACTAGTGATAAGTTGTTGAAGTAGTAGTGGTGGTAGCAGTAATAGTAGTTGTAGTAGTAGTAGTATTAGTAATAAGTAGTTGTTGTTGTTGTTGTGGTAGTAGTAGCAGTAAGTAGCAGTGGTAGTAGAAGTAGCAAAGATTAAAGAAGCAGTTGTAGCAGTAGCAGCAGAGATAGGATCAACAGTAGTAGTAGTGGCTGTGGCAGTAGTTGTCATAGTAGTGGTAGTAGTATTAGTAGTAGGAGGCGTAGTACTTGTACTAGTAGTGGTGGTAGTAGTATCCGTAGCTGTAGTAGGAGCAGTAGTGGTAGCAGCAGTTGTAGTAATAGTAGCAGTAGTTGCAGTAACATCAAGAGTAGCGGTTATAGTAGCAGTAGCAGTAGTAGCGATAGTAGTAATACTGGTAGCAGCGGCATTGGTCGTTGTGGTAGTAGTATTTGTTGTAGCAGGAGTTTTTGGAGGAGGACTAGTAGTAGTTGAAGGAATAGTGGTAGTTGTTGTTTTGGTAGCATTAAATGCTGTAGTATTGGCATTAACAGCAATAGTTGTAGGAGCAGTAGTAGTAATAGCAATAGTAGTAGTAGTAGTAGTAGTAGTAGTAGTAGTAGTAGTAGGAGGAGGAGGAGGAGGAGGAGGAGGAGTAGTAGCCATAGTAGTAGAAGTTTTTGTTTTAGTTATAGTATTTGGAGTAGTCGTATGTCGAGTGGTAGTTGTAGTAGTAGTAGTATTAGTGTAGTAGTAGTAGTAGTGGTGGTTGTCGTAGTAGTAGTAGTACTTGTAATAGTAGTAATAGTAGTAATAGTAATAGTTGTAGCAGTAGTAGCAATAGTAGTTATTGTTAAAGTAGTAGTAGTAGTTGTATAGTAAGTAGTAGGAGAAGTAGTAATTATTGTTGTAGTATTAGTAGTAGCAGTAGGAGTAGTAGTAGTTGCAGTAGTAGAAATAGTAGTTGTGATAAGTAATAGTAGCAGTAGCAGTTGTTGGTGTAGTAGTAGGAGTAGCAGTAGTAGTCGTAGTAAGAGTAGTAGCCGTAGCAGTAGTAGGAGCAGTAGCAACTGCAGTAGAAATATTAGTAGGAGTAGTAGTAGCGGCAGTAGTAGCAGTGGTGGTAGTACGAGTAGTAGCATTAATAGGGGCAGTAGTAGTAGCAGTATTAGCAGTAGTATCAGAGCAGCAGCAGTAGTGGTAGTGGTATTAGTAGTAGTAGTAGTGGTGGTAGTAGTAGTTGTAGTAGGAGTATTAGTAGTCATGGTTGTAGTAGTAGTCGTAGCCGCCGCAGCAGTAGTAGTTGTAGTAGGATTATTAGTAGTAGTGGTTGTAGTAGTAGTAGTAGCCGCAGCAGTAGTAGTAGTTGTAGTAGGAGTAGTAGTCGCAGTAGTAGTAGTAGTAGATGGAGTAGTTGGTGTAGTAGAAGCAGCAGCCGCAGTAGTCGTAGCAGTAGTTATAGTATCTGCTGTAGTTGTACTAGTTGTTGTAGTGGTAGTAGTAGTTGCTATAGGAGAGGTGGTAGTAGCAGTAGTTGTTGTAGTAGTAGTTGTACAAGTTGCTGTAGGAGTAGTGGTAGTAATAGCAATAGTAGTTGCAGTAGTAGTTGGAGGAGAAGTAGGAGTAGTAATAGCAGCAATGGTAGGATTGGTAGTAGGAGTAGTACCAGGATTTGTGGTAGTAGCAAAAGTAGTAGTAGTTGTAGTAGTAGTAGAACTTTAATCGTAGTAATAGTAGTAGTAGTAGCAATAGTCGCAATAGTAGTGGTAGTAGTAGTAGTAGTAGTACTAGCAGCAGTAGTATTAGCAGTTGTACTATTAGTGGCAGTAGTAGTAGCCGCAACTATTGTAGTAGCCATAGAAGTAGTAGTAGTAGTAATAGTAATAGTCATAGTAGTAGTTGTAGCAATTGTAGTAGAAGGGTGGGGGGAGTAGTAGTAGTAGGAGTACTAGTAGCAGTAGTTGTTGGATGAGTAGTAGTAGTAGTAGTAGTAGTGGCAGTAGTAGAATTTGTAGTTGGAGTAGTAGTAGTAGTGGTAGTTGTAGAATTAGTAGTAGTAGTAGTAGTAGTGGGAGTAGTATTAGTATTAGCAATAGTAGTAGTAGTAGTAGTAGTAGCATTAGTGGTAGTAATAGTAGCAGTAGTTGCTATTATAGCAGTACTGGTAGACTAGTACGAGGAGAAGTAGCTGTTGGTGTAGCTGCAACTGCTGCAGTAGTAGCAGTAGTAGTTATAGAAATTGAAGGAGTAGTTGTGGTAGCAATAGTAATATGAGGACTAGTAGTAGGTGTCGTAGTAGTGGGAGTAGTAGCAGTAGTGGTAGTAGTAATAGTAGTAGAGGTAGTAGTAGCAGTAGTAATAGTAGTTGTTGCAATGGTAGTAATAGTCATAGTAGTAGTTATAGCAACAGTAGTTATTGTAGTAGCAGTAGTTCTAGCAGTAGTAGTACCAGTAGTAGTAGTAGTAGCAGTAGTAGTGGCAATGGTAGTAGTGATGGCATTTGTGGTGTAGTAGCAGTATTAGCAATAGATGTAGTTGTAGGAGTAGTGCCAATAGTAGCAGTAGTAGTTATAGTAGTAGCAATAGTAGTAGTAGTAGTAGTAGTAGTAGGAGCTGTAGTAAATGTAGTTGTGGTAGTGGTAGTAGTAGTCGCGTTAGTAGTAATAGGAGCATTAGTTAGTGTAGTAGGGGTAGGTCTAGCAGCAGTAGTACCAGTACTAGTAATAGTACTAACAGTAGTAGTGGCGGTAGTAGTGGCGGTGGTAGTAGTGGTGTAGTTGTAGTATTAGCAGTAGCAGTAGTGATAGCAGTATTAGTAGTAGTAGCAGTAGCAGTAGAAATGGTAGTAATAGTAGCGTTAGTAGTTGTAGTGGTAGCAGTAGTTGGAGTAGTAATTGTAGTAGCTATATTAGTAGCAGTAGTAGCAGCAGCAGTTGCAGTAGTAGTACCAGTAGCAACTGCCGTAGCAGGAGTAGTAATAGTAGTAGTAGTAGCAGTGGTATTAGTAGCATCAGTAGTAGTTGTATTAGGAGTTGTTGTAGCAGTATTAGTAGCAGTAGTGGGAGTGAGACTAGTAGTAGTGGTAGTCATATTAGTAGTAATAGCAGCCGTAGTGGTAGAAGTTGTAGCAGTAGTTGTAGCAGTTGTAGTAGTCGTACTAATACTTCTAATATTTCTACTGCTACAACTACTACTAATACTACTACTGCTCCTACTACTACAGTTACTACTACTGTAACTGGTGCTGCTACTACTACTATACTATTATTGCTACTACTACTACCACTACTATTACTTCTGTTGTTGTTGTTGTTACTCTGATTGTTATTGTTGTTGCTGGTACTACTAGAACTACCACTACATCACCTACTACAACTATTATTGCTGCTACTACAACCACACCACTAATAGTACAACATTTACTACTACCACTACTAGTACTACTAGTATTATTTTTGCAGCTAATACTATCGCTTCTACTAGTGGTACTACGGCTACTGCCATTACACCACCACTACTACGACGACGACTACTACTACTACAATAATAACTACTACTACTACTACTGCTACCACTACTACTCTTACTATTGCCACTAGAACTAGTAGTGCAATTATAGCTACTGCAGCTACTACTACTACTTCTACTGCTACTGCTACCACTACTACTGCTACTGCTGTGACTACTACTACCACTACTACTATTACTACTAATGCTGCTGGTGCTGCTGCTACTACTTCTACTATTCCTGGTCCTACTACTACTATGACTAATAGAACTACTACTACCACCACTACAACTACTACTACTACTTCTACAACTTCTGCTACTACTATTGCTGCCTCTACTGCTACTACTACAACAACTGCTGCTGCTGCTACTGCTACCTCTACTCCTACTACCACTACTACAGAATCTACTACTACTATTCCTCCTCCTGCTGCTACTATTAGTACTACTACTACTTTTGCTACAATAAATACCACTAAAACTAACAATAATACTATAATACGACGATTACTAATACTACTATTACTAATACTAACAGTATAACTACCACTAATTTTCCTACTGCTATTGCTACTACTACTTCTACTATTAGTACTCTTGCTGCTCCTATTGCTAATACTGCTACCACTACTGTGATGACTATTGCTGCTAATGCTACTACTACTACTACAATTACTTCTGCTACTACTATTGCTACTATTACTTCGACTATTACAACTACCGCTATTTCTGCTGCAACGACAACTACTACTGCTGCTACTGCTTCTACTACTACTGCTGCTACTACAACGAATGTTGTTGTCACTACAATAGCTACTACTACTATAATTGCTGCTACTACTGCTATTACTACTACTACTGCTATGGTTGCTCCTAATACTACATCTACCACTACAATTCCTCCTACACCTATTCTGACAACTACTCCTTCTCCTCCTACTAGTATTACTACTGCTACTAATATTACTACTACTACACCTTCTCCTACTACTACTACTACTACTACTACTCATCCTCCTCCTCCTCCTCCTATTACTACTACTACTATTAGTGCTACTACTACTACTACTAGTGCAACTACTAGTACTACTACTACTACTACTATTATTACTACTACTTCTTCTTCTCCGACTTTAGCTACCATGACCACGACTGCTACAACTGCTACTGCTACTACTACAATTGATGCTACTACTACTACTACTACTACTATGACTACTACTATGGCTACCACTTCTACTACTGCTAATACTACTACAACAACAACTATTACAACTATTGCTACTTCTACTACTACTACTATTAGTTCTAACACTCTTGTTTCTGCTACTACTACTACTTTTACTATTGCTACTAATACTACTACAACTACTACTCCTACTGCTACTATTACTACTACTACCACTACTACTACCACTATTACTACTTCTACAACTACTAATACTGCTTCTACTACAACTACAAGCACTACTACTACTATGACTACTAAAACTTCTAGTGCTACTACTGCTGCTTCTGCAACTTCATCTACAAGTGTTACTACTACTGCTAATACTACTACTACTAATACTTCTCCAACTACTATTACTACTACTACTATTCCTTCTATTGCTACTACTATTGCTACGCCTACTAATGCTACTACTGCTACCACTATCACTGCTACTGCTAGTAGGAGTACTACTACTATTAGTACTACAACTACTACTACTTCTACTACTACTACTTCTACTACTACTACTATGACTTCTACTACTACTATTTTTCTTGTTATGTCTACTACTGCTACCGCTGCTATGACTACTTTTGTTGCTACTACAGGCAATAGCTATAGTAGTGGTAGCAACAGTGGTAGCAATAGCAGTAGTAGTAGTTGTAATAGTAGTAGTAGTAGCAGCAGGAGTAGTAGTAGCAATAGTAGTCGATGGAGTGGTAGCAGTAGAAGTAGTATTGGTTGTTGTAGTGGTAGCAGTAGCAGTAGTAGCAGTATTAGTGTTAGTAGTTGCAAAAAGTAGTAGTACCAATAGTATTAGTTGCAGTTGTAGCAGTAATAGTATTAGCTATAGTAGTAGTAGTACTAGCAGCAATAGTATTAGTAGCAGTAGCTGCAGTAGCAGTAGCAATAGTAGAAGTAATAGTAGTGGTAGTAGCAATAGTCGTAGCAGTACGAGTAGTAATAGTAGTAGCAGTAGTGGCAGTAGCAATAGTGGTAGTAGTTGTTGTTGTCGTAGTGGTAGTATTAGCATTAGTAGTAGTAGTATCAGGAGTAGTTATAGTAGTACGAGTAGGAGTAATAGTAGTAGTAGTAGTAGCGAGAGTAGTAGTAGAGGTAGCAGTGGTAGTAGTAGTAGTAGTAACAGCAGCCGTAGTGGTCGAAGTTGTAGCAATAGTAGCAATAGTAGCAGCTATTTATTAGGAGTAGTAGTTATAGTTGTAGCAGTAGCTGTAGTAGTAGTTGTAGCAACAGCAGTAGTAGTAGTAATAGGATTGGCATTATGAGTCATGGCAGAAGTAGTTGTATAATAGTTATAGTAGAAGATTATTAGGAATATTAGAAGCAACTGCAATATGACTAGTAGTAGGAATGGAAGCAGTAATAGCAGTAGTAGCAGTAGTTATAGTAGTAACAATAGCAATAGTAGTATAGTAGTAGTTGTAGAAGTAGTAGCAGTAGTGGCAGCAGTAGTAGTAGTAGTAGCTACAACAGAAGTAGTAGTGATAGCAGTAGTAGTTGCAACAGTAATAATAGTAGTGGTAGTAGCAGTAATAGCAGAAGTAGCGGTGCTTATACTAGCTAATAGTAGTAGTAGCAGTAGTAGTAGCAATTATAGCAGTAGAAGTAGGAGCAACAGAGTGGTGGTAGTTGTCATAGTAGTAGGAGAAATAGTAGGAGTAGTAGTATCGGGAGGAGTAGCAGAAATAGTAGTATAAGTAGTAGTATGAGTAGTAGTAGTAGCAGTAGTAGTTATGATCGTAGCAGCAGCAACAGTAGTAGTAGTAGTCATAGCAGTAGTGGAAGCAGCAATCGGAGCATTCCAAGAAGTAGTAGTAGTAGTAGTAAGTAGTCGCAGTTCGTAGTAGTAGTAGTCGTTACAAAGTAATAGTAGCAGTAGCAGTTGCAGTTAAATAGCGAGTAGCAGTTGTTCGTATTTGGTTAGTTAGTAAGCAATGTAGTAGGGACTGAGTGGAGTAGCATCGGAAGTATTAGCCGCAGTAATATTAGCTGTAGCAGTACGTGTGGTTGTAGGGATTATAGCAGTAGCAGCAGCAGCAGCAGTAGTAGTAGTGGTTGTAGCAGTTGTAAGAAAAGTAGTAGTAGCAATGGTAGTACGAATAGTAGTTGTAGGAGTAGTTGAATTAGTAGTCGTAGTGGTGGTAGTAGTAGTAGAAGTGGCAATAGTAGTAGCATTAGGAATAGTAGCAGTAGTAGTAACAGTAGTAGTAGTAATAGAAGCAGAAGTAGCAGTAGAAGCAGTAATAGTTGAAGTTACAACATTAGTAGCAGTTTTAGTAGTTGTAGAAGTAGTAGTAGTAGTAGCAGTAGTAGTAGCAGAAGAAGCAGTAGTAGCGGTAGTAGCACTTGTAGTGGCCGCAATAGCAACAGTAGTAGCAATTGAAGTTGTAGTAGTTGTGGGAGTGGCAGTAGGAGTAGTAGCTGCGGTAGTTGTATTAGTAGAAGAAATAGTAATAGGAGAAGTAGTAGTAGTTGTAGTAGGAGGCGGAGAATTTGGAGTACTAGTAGCAACAGCAGTATGATTAGTTGTACAAGTAGTCGTAGGAGTCATAGCAGTAGCAGTAGTTGTAGTGGTAGTGATTGTAGTAGTAGCTGTAGTAGTGGTAGTAGTAATAGTAGTAGTAATAGTAGCAGCAGGAGTAGTAGTAGTAGCAGTTGTAGTGGTAGTAGCCATTACAGTAGTAGTACTCGGTAGTAGTTGTACTAGAAGTAGTAGCTGCTATATTAGTAGTAGTAGTAGCAATAGTAACAGTAGTAGTAAAATAGTAGTTATTGTTGTAGTAGTACGAGTAGTCATAGTATTAATAGTTGTAAGTGAAGTAGTAGGACTAGTACTAGTAGTAGTAGTAGTAGTAGAGCAGTAGCAGTAGTAGTAATAGTAGCAGTAGTAGTAGCAGTAATAGTAGTAATAGTAGCAGTAGTAGTTGTACTAATAGTAGTAGAAGTAGTAATACTAGCAGTAGTCAATGCAGTAGTAGTAGTAGTGGCAATAGTAGTAGTAGTAGTTGTAGTAGTAGTAGCTGTAGCAGTAATAGTGGCAGTCGTAGTAGCAGTATTTGTAATAGAAGTAGCTGTACTAGTTGTAGCAGTACCATTAGTTGAAGTAGTAGTAGTAGTAGGAGTAGTAGTAGTTGTCACTGTAGTAGTATTGGTAGTAATAGTAGTTTTAGTAGAAA
>RXID01017282.1:30402-47755 GCA_005019695.1 Trichopus zeylanicus subsp. travancoricus
GTAGTTGTCGTTGTTAATGTTGTATTAGTTGGAGTAGGAGTAGCAGCAATATGAGTAGTAGTAATTGTAGTAGTTGTTGTTGTATTGGTTGGAATAGGAGTTGCTGTTGGAGTAGGAGTTGCAACAATATGTGTAGTGCTAGTAGTAGTAGTAGCAGAAGTAGTTGTCGTAGTAGTAGTAGTGGTAGTATTAGTTGTAGTTGTAGCAGCTTAAGTAGTAGCTGAAGTCGTAGCAGAAGTAGTAGTAGTAGTAATAGTAGCAATAGTAGTAGTAGTAATAGTAGCACAAGTAGTAGTAGTAGTAGTAGAAGAAGTAGTAGTTGTAGTTGTAATAGAAGTAGTAGTATTAGTAGGAGTATTAGTAGTTGAAGTAGTAGAAGTTATAGTAGTAGCCGCAATAGTAGTAGTAGTATTAGTAGCATTAGGAGTAGCAGCATTGTAGTAGTAGTAGTAATAGTATTAGTAGTTGTTGTTGTTGTTGTTGTTGTTGTAGTAGTAGTAGTAGTAGTAGTAGTAGTACTAGTAGTAGAATTAGCAGTAGCAACAACAACAGTAGTAGTAGTAGTAGTAGTAGTAGTAGCAGTAGTAGTAGTAATAGTAATAGTAGTAGCAGTAGTAGCAGTAGTAGTAGTATTTGTAGTAGTAGTAGTGGTAGTAAAAGTAGTAATTGTAGTTGTGGTGGTAGCATTAGCAAAAGTCATACGAGTAGTAGTAGTTATTGTTGTTGGAAAAGTAGGAGTTGGCATAGTAGAAATTGTTGATGTAGTAGTAGTAGTAGTGGTATTAGTTGTAGTATTAGAAGCAGCAGTCATAGTTGTAGGACAAGTAGCAGTAGTAGTTGTAATAGTAATAGTAGTAGAGGTAGAACTAGTAGTAGGCGTGGTAATAGAAGTAGTAGTAGTAGCAGTAGTAGTAAAAGTAGTTGTAATTGTAGTGGTAGCAGCCATAGAAGTCGTAGTAGTAGTAGTAGTAGTGGTTGTTGTTGTTCTAAAAGTAGGAGTTGGACTAGTAGTTGCTGTTGTTGTTGTTGTAGTAGTAGTAGTAGTAGTAGTTGTTGTTGTTGTAGAAGTAGTAGAAGTATTGTTTGTACTAGTACTAGTTGTATTAGTACTAGTAGTGGTAGTAGTAGTAGATGTAGTAGCCGAAGTAGTAGTAGTAGTGGTAGTAGCAACAATAGTAGTAGTTGAAGTAGTAGTACTAGTACTAGTAGTAGTAGCAAGAGCAATAGTAGTAGTAGTTTTTGTTGTAGTATTAGTAGTAGTGTAGTTGTAGCAGTAGTAGCAGCAGTAGCAGTAGTAGCAGTAGTAGTAGTGGTGTAGTAGCAGTATGAGTAGCAGAAATAGTAATAGTAGTAGCATAAGAAGTAGTAGAAGCAGTCATAGTTGTAGTAGTTGTAGTAGTAGTTATAGTAGTAGTAGTAATAGTAGTAATAGTACTAGTCGGAGTTGTAATAGTAGTCGTAGTAGTAAATGTAGTAGCAGCAGCAGTAGTAACAATAGTAGTTGCAACAATAGTAGTAGCTGCAGTGGTAGTAGTAGAAGTAGTAGATATCGAGTAGTAGTAGTAGCAGTAGTAGAAGTAGTAGTAGTTGTAGGAGTTGTAGTAGCAGTAGTAGTAATGGTAGTTGTAGTAGTTGTTGTAAAAGTAGTAGGAGTAATAGTAGTAGGAGGAGGAGGAGGACTAGGAGTTGGAGTAGTAGTAGTGGTAGGAGTAGGAGTAGTACAAGGAGTTGTAGTTGGAGTAGTAGTAGGAGGAGGAGTAGAAGTAGTAGTAGGAGTAGGAGTAGTAGTAGTAGATGCAGTAGCAGTGGAGTAGCAGTGGGTGTAGTAGTAGTTGTTGTTGTAATTGAAGTAGGAGTAGGTGTAGTAATAGTAGTAGTAGGAGGTGTAGATGTAGAAGTAGTAATGGGAGTAGGAGTTGGAGTTGTAATAGGAGTTGTAATAGTTGGCATAGTGGTAGCAGTAGTTGTAGCAGGATTAGCGGTACCAGCAGTAATAGTAGTAATAGTTGTGGTTCTTGTTATAGCAGTAGTAGTGCTAGTAGGTGTAGTAGTAGTAGGTGTAGGGCTTGCAGTAGGAGCTGGGAGTAGAAGTCGTATTAGTAGTAGTAGCAGTAGCAGTAGGAGTAGTAGTAGTAGCAATTTTACTAGTAGTATTAGTAGTAGTAGCAGCAGCAGTAGTAGTTGTAGTAGCAGTTGTACTAGTAGTAGAATTGGTAGTAATTGTTTTAGTAGTTGTAGTATTATTATTAGTGTTAGTAGTTGTTGTAGTTGTTGTAATAGTTATGGTAGTAGTAGTAATATTACTCGTAGTATTAGTAGTAGTACAAGTGGGAATAGGAGTAGTAGTACTAGTAGCAGCAATAGTAGTTGTAGCAGTCTAGTATGTGTAGTAGTTGTAGTAGTAGTAGGGGCTGTAGCAGTTGGAGTAGCACTGGTAATGGGAGTAGTAGTAGTAATAATACAAGTAGTAGCAGCAGTTGTAGTTGTAGCATGAGTAGCCGCAGTACCAACAGCAGTAGCAGTAGTAGCAGCAGTTGTGGTTCTTGCTGTAGTAGCGCAGCAACTGTTGCAGTAGTAGTAGTTGCTGTTGTTATTGTAGTAGTAGTAATAGTAGTATTGTAATAATAGTAGCAGTAGTAATTGCAATAGAGGTAATTGTAGAAGCAGCAGCAATAGTAGCTGTAGTTGTAATAGTAGTATTAGTAGTAGTAGTAGTAGTAGTAGTTTTACCCCTACTACTACTATTAGTACTACTACTACTACTACTACTACTACTAATACAATTACTTCTAGTACTACTACATCCACTGCTACTATTGCTACTTTTGGAACTATTACTACTACTACAACTACTAATACTGCTACTACTACTACTGCTACCACTGCAACTATAACTACTACTACTAACACTACTTCCACTACTATGACACTACTACTACTCATACTACTCCGAATGCTGCTACTACTGCCACTACTACTACTAGTTTCAACTACATCTACTACTACTACTCATACTACTACTACTACTATGAATTCTCTTACTACTACAACAACAACCACTACTACTGCTATTGCTGCTGCTACAATTCCTACAGCTACCCCTACTACTACAGCTACTACTACGACTGCTCGAACTCCCACTACTACTCCTAGTACTACTACTATAGGTACTACTACCAACACTACAGCAACTACTGCTACTACTACTGCTACTTCTACTTCTATTATTACTATTGCTATCGCTACTACTACTGCTTCTGCTATTAGTACTGCTACTACTACAAGGAATACTTTGACTGCTACTTCCACTACTACTACAACAACAATAACTATTACTACTACCACTACTACAACCACAACTACTACTGCTACTACTACTACTACTCTAACTACTACTTCTACTACTACTGCTACTAGTACTCGTGGTTCTCCTCCTACTACTTTTCCGACTACTATGAGAACTACCACTAATACTACTGCTCCTACTCCTACTATTATAACTACTACTACTACTACAACAATTTTCACTACTGCTTCTACTACTACTACTAGTACTACTACTACTACTACTACTAGTACTACTACTACTACTACTACTACTACTACTACTACTACCACTACTACTATTACTACTACCGCTAGTACAACTACTGCTACTTTTGCTGTTACAGCTGCTACTACTAATATTATTACTGCTGCAACTACTGCTGCTGCTACTACTACTACTGCTACTGCTACTACTGCTACAACTACTACTACTTGTACTGCTATTGCTGCTAATACTATAACTTCTACAACTACTGCTATACTACTACTGGTATACTACTACTGCTACTACTACTATTAGAACTACTTCTACTACAGCTTCTATTGCATTACCGCTTCTGTTCCTACTACTAGTCATACTGTTGTAGCTACTAGTACTCCTAATAATCTTCTACTACTATTACTACTATACTCCTACTTCCACTACTATTACTATAGCCATGACTCATCATGCCAATCCTACAATAACAACTACTACTACTATTACAACTACTACTACAACTACTACTATGACTACTACTTTAACTACTACTCCTAATACAACAAGTGCTACTACTGCTACTACTGCTATTGTAATTACTACAACTACTACCACTATGACTACTATTACTACTACTACTACTATTATTGCTACTCCTGCTGCTACAACTACTCCCAATACTACTACCACTGACGCTAATACTACCACTACTACTGCAATAACTACTACTACTACTTTATCTATTGCTATAGCTACTACTACTACTTCTACTATTGCTACTACTACTACTACTATTGCTAGTACTATTGCAACTACTACTGTCACTACTACTACTACTACAACTACAACTATTACTGCTACAACTATAACTAATACTATAGCTACAGCTACTACTGCTACTACTACTACTATTGCTACTACTGACGCTACTACTACTACTACAACTACCACTGCTACTTCAATGGCTACCTCTACTCTGACTAATACTGCTACTTCAACTCCTAATACTAGTCCTATTGCTACTACTACTACTATTGCAACTACTGCTACTACAATTGCTACCAATGCTGCTATTACTACTATAGCTATTGCCTGTAGTAGCAGCTAAAGCTATCACAGAAGTGGTAGTAGTGGTAGCAGTAGTAGTCGTAGTAGCTATAATTGTAGTAGTAGCAATAGTAGTAGTAATAGTGTATCAGTAATAGTAGTAGAAGGAGTAGTAGTAGTACTAGTAGTAGTAGTAGTACTAATAGTATAATTACTACTACTAGCAGTAGCAGTGTTAGTGGTAGTAGCATTAGTATTAGTAGGAGTAGCAATAGTAGAGGTAACAAAAATAGTAGCAGCAGTAATAGTTATGGGAGAAGTATTAGTAGTCACAGTAGTATCAGCAGTAACAGAAGAAATAGTGTAGCAGCAGTAGTAGTAGTACTAGCAAAAGTAGTAGCAGGAGTAGTAGTAGCACTAGAAGTTTGAGTCATCGTAGTAGTAGTAATGCTTTAAGTAGTCATAGTAGCAGTAGTAGCAGTAGTTGCAAAAGTTAGTAGTAGTAGTAGTAGTAGTAGTAGTAGTAGTAGTAGTAGTAGTAGTAGTAGTAGTAGTAGTAGTAGTAGTAGTAGTGTAGTAGTAGTAGTAGTAGTCGTAGTGGTTGTATTAGTAGCAGCTATAGTAGGAGTAGTAGTCGAAGTAGTAGTAGGAGCACAGCAGCGGCAACAGCAGCAGTAGTAGTAATAGCACTAGTAGAAGTAGTAGTAGTAGCAGTAGTTGCTGGAGTCTAGTAGTAGTAGTAGTAGTAATAGTAGTTGTAGGCGAAGTAGTAGTAGTAGTAGTTATTGTTGTTGTTATTGTTGTAGTAGTACTAGTAGCTGTATAGCAGCAATAGTTGTAGCGAAAGTCGTAAAAGTAGTAGTAGTAGTAGTGGTAGTAGTAGTAGCTGTAGTAGCCATTACAGTAGTTGGAGCAGGAGCAGTAGTAGCAGTAGTAGTGACAGTTGCAGTAGTAGTAGTAATAATAGTGGTAGTAGTAATAGTAGTAGTGGTACTAATAGTGGTAGTAGTGGCAGTAGTTGTAGTAATCATAGTAGTAGTAGTGGTAGCAATAATAGTAACAGTAGCAGTAGGAGTAGTAGAAGTAATAGTTGTCATAGCAGTTGTAGTATCAGTAGCAGTAGAAGTAGCAGTAGTAGCAGCAGTAGCACTAGTTGTAGTAGTAGAGGCTACAGTAGCACTAGTAGTAGCAGTAGCAGTTGTAGAAATAGCAACAACAGTAATAGTAGTTTAGTAGTAGTAGTAATTGTAGCACTAGTAGAAGCGAAAGTAGAAGTAGCAGCAAAAGTAATACCTGTAGTACTAGTAATGGTAGTAGTAGACACTTTAGCATTAGTGGCATAGTAGTAGTAGTGGCAATAATTATTGTAGTTGGTGAAGTAGTGGTAGTTGTTGTAGTAGTAGTAGTAGAAACAACATTCAGAGCTGTAGCAGAAGCAACAACAAAAGTAACACAAGTAGTAGTAGTAGTAGCAATAGCAGTATAGTGCTAGTAGTAGCACCGATTGTAGTAGTAGTAACAATAGTAGTAGGAGTAGTAGTAGTAGTATTAGCAACAATGGCAACAATAGTAGTAGTAGTAGTAGCAGCCGTAGCACCAACAGCAGCAGTGGCAGTATTGGTAGTACTAGTAGTAGTAGTAATAGTAATAGTAGTAGTAGTAGTAGTAGTAGTAGTAATAGTCGTAACAATGACAATAATATCATTAGTAGTAGTAGTAGTGGCAGTAGCAGTAGTAGCGGGAACAACAGTAGTAGTAGTAATAATAGTAGCCTGAGTAGTAGTAGTAATTGTTGTAATAGTACTAGTAGTAGTAGTAGGAGTTGGAGCAATAGTAGTAGTTGTTGTAATAGTAAAAGGAGTAGGAGTAGTAGTTATGGTAATTGAACTAATAGTAGTCAGAGTTGCAACAGCAGAAGTTGTAGTAGTAGTAGTTGTTGTAGAACCAGTAGTAGTTGTAGTTATTGTTGTAGTAGTAGTTGTAGTAGTATTAGTAGTAGTAGTTAGCAGTACTAATTGTAGTAGCAGTAGTCGGAGCAGTAGCAGTAGGGGTGGGACTAGTAGTAGTAGTAGCATTGGTAGTAGTAGTAGTTGGAGTAGGAGCTGTAGTATGGGTATTAGTAGTAGTCAAAGCTGTAGTACTTGTAGTACTAGTTGTAGCAGCAGTAGTAGCAGTAGTGGTTGTAGCCGTGGTAGTAGTACTCATAGTAGTAGAAGTAGCAGCAGAAGTTGTAGTAGTAGTAGTAGTTGTGGTAGAAGTAGTAGGAGTAATTATAGAAGTTGTAGTAGTATTAGTAGCAGCAGTTGTAGTAATAGTCAAAATAGGAGTAGCAGTAGCAATATAGGTAGTAGTAGTAGCAGCAGGTGCAGCAGCAGTTATAATAGTAGTTGTAGTATAGTAGTTACAGTAGTAGTAGTTGTTGTTGTTGTAGTAGTAGTCGAAGTAGCGTCATCAATAGCGTTAGAAGTAGTAGTAGCAGAAGTAGTAGTGGCAGTAGTAGTAGTAGTCATCGTCGTTGTAGTAGCACTAGTAGTAGTAGTAGTTGTTGTTGTTGTTGTTGTTGTTGTAGCAGCGAAAGTAGTAGTGGTAGTACCAGTAATAGTAGTACTAGTAGTAGTAGCAGTAGTAGTAGTAGTAGCACTAATTGTAGTAGTCGCAGTAGTAGTATGTCTAGCACCAGGAGCAGCATTACTAGTAGTAGTAGTAGTAGCAATAGCATCAGTAGAAGTAGAAGCAACAACAGTGATAGTCACAGGAGTAGTCATAGTTGTGGTAGTAGTAGTAGTAATAGCAGCAGCAGTAGCAGTGTTCGTGGTAGTTGTATTAGTAATAGTAGTATTGGTAGTGGTAGTAGCAGTAGTAGTAGCAGCAATTGTATAAGTAATAGAAGTAGTAGTAGTAGTGGTAATAGTAGTAGCAATAATTGTAGTCCTAGTAGAAGTTGTATTAGTAAAAGGAGTAGTAGTTGTTGTAGCAGTAGTAGTTGTGGTAGTCAGAGTAGTAGTAGGGGTTCGAGTTGGAGTAGTAGCAGGGGTTATAGTAGTAGTAGTAGTAGTAGTAGGTGTAGTCATAGTAGTAATAGTAGGAGTAGGAGCAATAGAAGTAGTTGTAGTAGTGGTAGTAGTGGTAGTAGCAGTAGAAGAAGAAGAAGTAGGAGTAATAGTAGTAGTAATAGTGATAGTAGTTGTAGTATTAGTAGTAGTAGTAGTAGTAGGAGGAGGAGGAGGAGGAGGAGGAGGAGTAGTAGTAGTAGCAGCTGCAGTAGTAGTAGTAGTAGTAGTAGTAGTTGTTGTTGTTGTTGTTGTTGTAGTAGTACAAGTAGTAATAGCAGTAGTGCAGCAGTTGTGGCGGCAATAGTTGTAGAAATTGGAGTAGTAGTAGTAATAGTAGAAACAGCCGCAGTAGCAGTAGTAATAGTAGTAGTAGTAGCATTAGCTAGAGTAGTTGTTATAGTAGTAGCGGTAGTAGTATTAGTAGTACTAGTAGCAATAGCAGCAGTTGTAGTATGAGTAGTTGTAGAAGTAGGAGTTGGACTGGGAGTTGTAGTAGTAGGTGTAGTAGTAGTAGTCGCAGTAGTACAAGTAGGAGTAGTAGCTGTAGTAGTTGCTGTAGTAGTTTTTGGAGCAATCAGAGTAGCAACAGCTATATTTGTAGTAGGAGTTTTAAGTATAGTGGTAGTAGTAGTAGTATTAGGAGTAGTAATAGCAGTAGTAGAAAAAGTATTAGTAGTAGAAGTAGAAGAAGTAGTAGGAGTTTTACTAGTGGTGGTGGTGGTGGTAGTAGTAGTAGTAGTGGATGTAATAGCAGTAGTAGTAATGGTAGTACTAGTAGTAGTAATACTAGTAGCAGTAGTAGTGGTAGTAGTAGTAGTAGTAGTAGAAGTAGTTGTACTAGTAGTTGTAGTAGTAGCAGTAGCAGTAGCAGCAGCAGTATTAGGAGTAGGAGTAGGAGTATTAGTAGTATTAGATGTATGAGTCAGAGTTAGAGTAATAGTAGTAGTAGTAGTTGGAGTCGGGGTAGGAGAAGTAGCAATAGTAGTAGTAGTAGTTATTGTATTAGTAGTTGTAGTAGTGGCAGTAGTGGAAGTATCAGTAGCAGGAATAGTAGTTTTATTTGTGGTAGTAGTAGTAGTAGTGGTAGGTGTAGTAGTTATACTAATAGTAGCAGTAGAAGTAGTAACAGCTGTAGTATTAGTTGGAGTAGCAAGAGTAGAGGTAAAAGCAATTGTAGAAGCAATAGTGGTAGCAGTAGTAGTGGTAGTATTAGTAGTAGTTGCAGCAGCAGTCATAGAAGTAGTCGCAGTAGTGGTAGTAGTTGTTGTAGTAGGAGTAGCAGCAGTAGTAATAGTAGTTCTATTTGTAGTAGTTGTTGCAGTAGCTGTAGCAAAAGTAGTAGTGTTAGTAGCAGCAATAGTAGTAGCCATAGTAGTATTAGTCGCAATAGTAGTAGCTGAAGTATTAGTAGCGGCAGTAGTAGTTCTGGTAGTAGCAATAGAACTATTAGTAGTACTAGCGGTAGTAGGAGTAGTAGGTTCTGTAGTAGTAGAAGCGAAGGTAGTACTTGAACTAGTAGCGAAAGTAGTAGCAGTAGTAGTGACAATTATTATTGTGGTAGCAGTTGTAGCAGCAACTGCAACAGTAGTAGTGTGGTAGTAGTAGCAGTAGTTGTAGTTGTAGCATTAGCAGCAGTAGTAGCAGCGGCAACATCATTAGTAGTAGTACTATAATAGTAGTAATAGTCGTAGTAGTAGCTGTGGTAGCAACAGTAGTAGTAGTATCAACAACAATAGGAAACATACTTGTAGCAGAAGTAGTTGAAATAGGGAAAGTGATAGTAGCAATAGCAATAGTAGTAGTGGTTGCAAAAGTATTAGTAGTAGTAGTTGTTGTTGTTGTTGTAGTCATTGCAGTTGTAGTAGTAGTAGTAGTCCTAGTGGAAGTAGTAGTAGTAATAGTACTAGCAACAGTTGCAGTAGTAGCAGTTGCAATAGTAGTAGCAGTAGTAACATTAGTTGTAGTTGTAGTAGGTGTGGTAGAAGAAGTCGTTATAGTAGATGGAGTCGAAGAAGTAGTAGTAGTAGCAGTAGTAGTTGTAGGAGTAGTAGTAGTGGTAGTAGTAGTAGTAGTAGGAGTAGTAGTAGTAGTAGTAGCAATAGCAGTATAACAGCAACAGTAGTAGTAATGGTTGCAGCAATAGCAGTAGCAGCAGTTGCATTAATTGTAGTAGTAGCAGTAGCAGTACTAGTAGTTGCTATTGGTACTAGTTGTAATATTAGTAGCTGCAGTAGTATTAGTAGTAAAAGCAGAAGGAGTTGCAACAGCAGCAATAGTAGTAGTAACAGTAGGAGAAGTTGAAGTAATTGCAGTAGTAGGAGTAGTGGTAGTAGTAGTAGTAGTAGGAGGAGTAGTAGTAGTAGTAGCAATAGCAGTATAACAGCAGCAGTAGTAGTAATGGTAGCAGCAATAGCAGTAGCAGCAGTTGCATTAGTTGTAGTAGTAGCAGTAGCAGTACTAGTAGTTGCTATTGGTACTAGTTGTAATATTAGTAGTTGCAGTAGTATTAGTAGTAAAAGCAGAAGGAGTTGCAACAGCAGCAATAGTAGTAGTAACAGTAGGAGAATTTGAAGTAATTGCAGTAGTAGGAGTAGTAATAGTATTAGTAGTAATATTAGCAGTTGTAATTGTAGTAGTAGTAGTAGGTGACATACTAGTAGCAGTAGTAGTGGCAGCGCTAGCAGTCAGAGTAGTAGTAGAAGCAGAAGTAGTAGTTTAAGTAGAAGTAGTTGTAGTGGTTATAGAAGTAGTAGTAGAAGTAGTACCAGAAGTAGAAATAGTTATAGTAGTAGCAGTAGTAGAAGCAGTAATATTAGCCGTAGTCATTACCGTAGCAGTAGCTGCAGTAGCAGAAGTAGTAGTAGTAGTAGTAGGAGAAGTGGTAGTAGTGGTAGTAGTAGCAGTTCAAGCAATAGTAGAAGTAGCAGCAGCAGTAGCAATAGTGGTAGTAGTTGGAGCTATAGTAGAAGAAATAGTAGTAGCATTTGTAGTTGTAGTAGCAACAGTACTTGCATCACTAGCTAAAGAAGCAGTAGTGGTAGTTGTAGCAGTAGTAGCAGTATTAGTACTAGTAGTAGAAGTTGCCATTGTAGCAGTAGTAATAGCTGAATTAGCAGTACCAATAGCATTAGTAGTCGAAGTAGCTGTAACAGTTATAATGTAGCAGTCGTAGTAGCAGTATTAATAGCAGTAGTAGTAGTAGGTGTGATAGTAGTAGTGACCATAACAATAGTAGAGGTAGCACTAGTAGCAGTAAGCATGAGTTGCCGTAGCCGTAGTAGCCCCTGTAGTAGTAGCAGCAGTAGTCATAGTAGTAGTTGTAGAAGTAGTAGTAGTAGTAGTACTAGTCAGAGTATTAGTAGTAGTAGTTGTTGTAGTAATAGTATTTGTGGGAGTAGCTATGGTAGCTGTAGTAGTAGTAGTAGTAGTAGTAGTAGTAGTAGTAGTAGCAGTAGTAGTAGTAGCAGCAGCAGTAGTAATAGTTGCACTAGTAGTAGAAGAAGTAATAGTAGCAGTGGTTGTAGCCATTGTAGTAGTAGTAGTTGTAGAAGTCGTAGAAGTAGTAGCAGTAGTGGTAGCGGTAGTGCTAGCAGTAGTAGCAATATTGGTACTAGTAGTTGCGGTAGCCATTGTAGTAGCAGTAGTAGATGAAGTAGCAGGTTGTAGTATTAGTGGTAGTAGTTGTTGTAATAGTTGTAGTAGTAGCAGTAGTAGTAGCATTATTAATTGCAAAAGTAGTAGTAGCAGCAACAGTAGTAGTAGTGGCAGTAGCAGTAGTAGTAGTACCATTACCATAAGTTGCAGTAGTAGTAGGAGGAGTAGTAGGAGTAGCAGCAGTAGTCGTAGTAGCTATTGTAGAAGCAGTTGTAGCGAAAGTAGTTGGAGTCGTAGTAGTACTAGTAGGAGTAGTGTAGCAGTATTTATAGTAGTAGTTGTGGAAAATGTAGTAGTAGTAGTAGTAGTAGTAGCCATAACAGTAATTGAAGCACTATTAGCAACAGTAGCCGTATCGGCAGAAGTAGCAATTGTAACTATAGTAGCAATAGTAGCAAGAGTACCTGTAGTAGTAGTCGCAGCACTAGTCGTAGTAGTATCAGTAGGAGTAGTAGTAGTATTATTTAGTGTAGTTGTTATGGAAAATATAGTAATAGTAGTAGTAGTAATAGTAGCACCAAAAGCAATAGGAGCAGTACCAGTAGTAGTAGAAGCAGTAGCAGTAGTTGCAATAGTAGCAGTTGTAGTAGAAGTAGTACTTGTTGTTGTTGTAGTAGCAATAGTAGCACTAGTTTCAGTAGGAGCAGTAGAAGTTGTAGTAGCAATAGCAATAGTAGCAATAGAAGCAATAGTAGCTGTAGTTGTAGAAATAGTAGTAGTAGTAGTAGTAGTAGCAGTAGTAGTAGTCATTGTAGTAGTTGTAGTAGTAGTAGTAGTTGCAGTAGTAGTGGTAGTAGCAGTAGTAATAGTAGTAGCCACAGTAGCAGTAGTATTAGTAGTAGTCACAGCAATTGTTGTTGTAGTAGTAATAGTAGTACTAGTAGTAGTAGTAGTAGTGGTGGTGGTAGTAGTTGCAGCAAAAGTAGCAAATGCAATTGTAGAAGTAGAAGTTGTAGAAGTACCTAAAGGAGTAGTAGTATTAGAAGTTGAAGCAATGGAAGTCGCAGTTGTAGTAGTAGTAGCAGTAGTTCCAGTAGTACCAATAGTAGTAGTAGTAGTAGTAGGAGCAACAGCAGCAGCAGTTGTCGTGGGGGGAGTAAAGCTAGTACTAGTAGCAGTAGTAACGTAGAGCAGCAGTAGCGACAGCAGTAGTTGCAGTAGCTGTAGCAGTAGTAGTAGTAGCAGTAGCAGTAATAGTATTAGTGGTGGTAGTAGTAGTAGCAGAAGTAGTTGAAGCAACAAAAGTAGTAGTAAAAGTAGAAGTAGTAGCAATAGTAGTAGCAGTTCTAGTAGAAGCCATAGTAGTAGTAGTAATAGTAGTAATAATTGTAGTTAGTAGTAACAGTAGTTGTAATAGTTGTAGTGTTGTAGGAGTAGTTGTAATAGTCGTTGTAGTAGTAGGTATAGTAGTAGCAGTACTAGTAGTGGTACCAGTAGTAATATTGGTATTACTAGTAGTAATAGTAGTAGCAGTGCTAGTCCTAAAAGTAGTAGTAGTAGTAGTATTTGAAGTACTTATACTAATAGTAGCAGTAGCAGTAGTAACAGCAGTAATATTAGTTGGAGTAGCAGGAGTAGAGGTAAAAGCAATTGTAGAAGCAATATTTATAGCAGTAGTAGTGGTAGTATTAGTAGTAGTAGCAACAGCAGCAGCCGCTGCGACAATAGTAGGAGTAGTAGTTGTAGTAGTAGTTATCGTTGTTGTAATAATGGTAGCACTAGCAGCCATAGTAGCAAGAGCAATAGGAGTACTAGTAGTAGTAGTATGAGGAGAAGTAGAGTAGTAGGAGTGGTAGTAGTAGTAGTAGTAGATGCAGCAGTAGTAGTTGTTGTAGTACTAGTAGTAGTAGTTGTTGTTGTTGTTGCTATAGTAGTAGTAGTAGGAGGAGGAGGAGGAGGAGTAGGAGATGAAGAGTAGTAGCAGTAGCAAAACTGGTAGTAATAGAAGCAATAGTTGTAGTACTAGCAATAGTAACAATAATTGCTATTGTAGTAGTAGTAGTAGTACTAGTAGTTGTAGTAGTGGTGGTAGTAATTGGAGTCGCAGCAGCCGTAGTAGTCATAGTAATAGTAGCAGTAATAGTAGTAGTGGAGTATCTGCACTAGCAGTAGAGGTTGTAGTAGAACTAGCAGTTGGAGTAGTTGTAGCTATAGCAAAAGATGCAGTAGTACTGGTAGCAATAGTAGTAGTAGGAACATTATTAGTAGTAGTAGTAGTAGGGGCGGTATTTATCTTAGTAGTAGTAGAGTAGCAGTTGCAGTAGTAGTTGAAAAAGTAGTAGTACTAGTGGTAGCAGTAGCAGGAGTTGTAGTTGTTGTAGTAGTAGTAGCAGTGGTAGTAATAGTAAGAGTTGTAGTATTCGTAGTCGAAGTAGTAATATTAGTAGTAGGAGCAATAGTTATAATAGTAGTGGCAGTAGTAATAATAGTAGTAGAAGTAAAAGATGTAGTTTAGCTATAGTCATTGCCGTAGCAGTAGTTGTAGTAGCAAAAGTAGTAGCAGTTGGAGTAGCAATAGTAATGGTAGTAGTAGTAGTAGAAGTAGGAGTTAGTAGTAGCAGTAGCAGTAGTAATAGTAGTAGTAGCAGCAGCAGTAGCAGTTGCAGCAGCAGCAGCAGCAGTAGTAGCAGTAGTAGTTGTTATTGTAGAAGTAGCATTAGTAACAGCAGTAGTAGTAGTGGGCGCTATAGTTGAAGAAACAGTAGTAGTGGTTGTAGTAGTAGTAGCAGCTGCAGTTGCATCAGTAGGAAAAGTAGCAATACTGATAGTTGTAGGAGTAGTAGAAGTATTCGTACTAGTAGCGGCAATAGCCATTATAGCAGTAGTAGCAGCTGAAGTACCAATAGTAGTAGTAGTAGAAGTAGGTGTAGTAGTTGTAGTAGTAGTAATAGTAGTAGCATTATTTTTAGTAGTAGTAGATGTGGCAGTAGTAGTAGCAGTGGCAGTAGCAGTAGTAGAGATTGCAATAGTAGTAGTAGCAGTAGCATGAGTTGCAGTAGCAGTTGTAGTAGCAGTAATAGTAGTCGGAGTGACAGTTGTAGTAGTAGTTATAGCATAAGTTGTAGGAGTAGCAACAGTACTTGTTGAACTTGTAGTAGTAGTAGTTGTAGTTGTTGTTGTATTTGTCATAGTAGTTGTAGTAGTAGTAGTAGCACTAGTAGCAGTAGTAGTGGAAGCAGTCTAGTAGAAGGAAAAGCAATAGTAGCATTAGTATAAATAGTTGCTGTAATGGTAGAAGTAGTGGAAGTAGTAGGAGTAGTAGTACTAGCGGTAGTAGTTGCAGTAGTAGTAGTATTTGCGGCAGTAGTAGTAGAAGCAGTAGTTGTAGCAGTAGCAGCAGTGGTAGAAGTAGTAGTTGTAATAGTAGAAGAAGTAGTAGTAGTAGCAATAGTAGTAGCAGCAGAAGTAGCCGCAATAGTAGCAGAAGCATTTGCAATGGTAGAAGTAATAGTAGTAGCAGTCATGGTTGTAATTATAGAAGTATTATACGAAGTAGCTATAGTAGAAGTAGTAGTTGTAGAACTAGCAGAAGGAGGAGAACTATTAGAAGCAGCAGTAGTAGTAGTGTCAGCAATCGCAGTAGTTGTAGTAATGGTAGTAGCAATAGTAGCAGTTGTAGTATAGTAGTTGTAATTGTAGTACTAGTCATAATAGAGGTGGTAGTGGAAGTAGTACTAGTAGTAGTAAGAGTTGCAGTAGCAGCCATATTAGCAGCAGCAGCAGCAGCAGCAGTAGTAGTAGTGGTGGTGGTGGTGGTACTAGTGGTAGTAGTAGTGGTAGCAGTAGTAATAGTAGCAGTAGCAGCAGCAGCCGCAGCAATAGTAGCAGTTGTAGTAGTATTATTTGTAGTAGAAGTCGCAGTAGAAGTAGCAGTAGTACTAGTAGTGGGGGTAGTAGAAGTAGTAGTAGCAATTGCAGTATTAGCAGTAGTAAATGTAGTAGTAGTTGTAGTAAAAGTAGTAGTGGAATTAATAGTAGTAGTGGTGGCAGTAATTGCAATAGTAGTTGTTTTAGTAATAGCAGAAGTAGTAGTACTAGCAATAGTTGTAGTAGTAGCAGTAGTAGTAGTTGGCAAAGTAGTAGTGCAGTACTACTAGTAGTAGGAGGAGAAGTTGTAGTAGTAGTAGCAGTAGTTGTACAAGTGGTAGTAATAATAGTAGTAGCAGCAGCAGTAGTAGTAGTAGTAGTAGTAGTAGTAGCGGCAATAGCAGCAACAGCAGTAGCTGTAGTAGTAATAGTGGAGGTAGCAGTTGAAGTAGGAGTAGCAGTAGTTGTAGTAGTAGCAGTAGCAGTAGTAGTAGAAGGAGTATAAGAGTAGTAGTAGCAGTAGTAATAGCTGTAGCAATAGTAGCAGTAGTAGCAGTAGTCGCTGTAGTACTAGTGGCAGCATCATTAGCTACAGTAGTAGTAGCAATAGCGGTAGCAACGGAAGTATTTTAAGTAGCAAAAGTAGTATTAGTTGTAGTAGTAGGTGCAATAGTAGTAGTAGTGGTAGTAGAAATAGTAGCAGCTGTAGTAATAGCAGTACTGGTAGTAGTAGTAGTAGTAGTAGTAGTAGTAGTAGTAGTAGCAATGGTAGTAGAAGTAGTAGTAGGAGGAGGAGGAGGAGGAGGAGTAGTAGTCGCAGTAGTAGTAGTAGTAGTAGTTGCAGTAGTAGTTGTTGGAGGAGTAGGAGCTGTAGTAGGAGTAGTAGCGGTGGTAGGGGTGAGAATTGTAGTTATAGCAGTAGTTGTAGTAGTAGAGTAGTAGTAGTAGGAGGAGTAGTAGTAGTATTATTAGCAGCAGCAGTAGTAGTAATAGTAGTGGTAGTAGTAGAAGCAGTAGTAGTAGTAGCAGCTAAAGTAGCAGCAGCAGTACAAGTAGTAGTAGAAACAATATTGTTGTAGTAATAGTAGTAGTAGTGACAGTAGTTGCAGGAGAAGTAGTAGTAAAAGTAGCAGCAGTGGTGGTAGCAGAAGTAGTAGTAGCAGCAGCAGTAGTAGTAGTAGTAGTAGAAGTAGTAGTAGCGGTAGTATTAGTGGTAATTGTGTTAGTCGTAGTTGTAGTAGCAGTAGTAGCAGTAGTATCAGAAGTAATAGCAGAAGTAGCAGTAGTAGAACTAGCAGCAGTACTAGCAGTAGAAATAGTAAGAGCTAATGTAGTAGCAATAGCAGTATTGGTAGTAGTAGATGCAGCTGTAGTAGTTGTAGTAGTAGTACTATTAGTTTTAGGAGTAGTAGTAGTAGTAGAAGTAGTAGTTATAGTGATAGCGGCCGTAATAGTAGCAGTAATAGTAACAGTAGTGGTTGTTGTAGTAGCAGTAGTAGATGCAGTAGTAGTTGTACCAGTGGAAGTGCTAGGAGAAGTAGTAATAGTAGTAGTAGCTGTATTAGTAAAAGTAGTAGCAGTAGTAGTTGTATTGGTAGTAGTTGGAGAAGTAGTTGTAGCAGTAATCGGTGTGGTAGTCATAGTAGTTGTAGTAGTAGTAGCTGTAATTGTAGTAGAAGAATTAGCTAGTAGTAGTAGTCGCAGAAGTAGCAGTTGTAGTAGGGGTAGTAGCAATAGTAGTAGTAGGAGAGAGAGTCGCAGTAGTTGTATTAGCTGTAGTAGTAGGAGTTGGAGAAGCAGTAGTGGCGGTAGTAGGAGAAGTAGTAGTAGAAGTAGTAGCCGTAGTAGTAGTCGTAGTAGTATTAGAAGTAGAAGTAGCCGTAGTAGTAGTAATAGTAGTAGTAGTAGTAGTAGTAGTAGTACTAGTGGTACAACTGCTCCTACTGCTACTACTATTACTCCTACTACCACTAGTACTAATACTACTACTAATAGAATTGCTATAACTTCTACTCCTACTGTTGTTACTACTACTACTAATACTACTACTCCAACTCCGACTACTACTCCTACTCCTACTCTAACTACTACTACACCAACTAGTACTACTACTACACCTACTTGTATTACTACTAGTACGACTATTACTACTACTACAACAACAACTACAACTGTTACTATTACTACTGCTGCTAGTACTAATCCTGCTGCAACTATTGCTACCACTATACCAACTATTACTACTACTACAACTCCTACTCCTACT
>RXID01017283.1:0-10358 GCA_005019695.1 Trichopus zeylanicus subsp. travancoricus
TCCATTCGACACGTGCAATTTCTTTGCCGTCGATACGCCTTGCTATTTGCACTTGAATTCCTTTTGTGTGCATTTATTCAGTTAATTCAATCGCCTTTCTCATTGCCTTTCGAAATGAAACTATATTTTAAAATTGTAAAGCTATATATTCTGGAAGAATTAGATTTTTTTTTTTCTCTTTCTATCATCTTTCATTTATCCACATCCCCTTATTGTGTTTTACAACTCATAATTAGATTTTTTATGTTATGGGAGAAATTTCATTTGCTACAAGTATATGATCGATCCAGTCGTATAGTGACTATTTCTTGGGATCTCAGAAATACAAAGCAATAAGTTGGTTTTTTTTATATTATATATAGTTATTAAGTTTAGATAACAAATGAAAGAACAAATTTGTTTCTATTGTTAGACACTAGTCAGAACCAGAATGGCAAAAAAAATAAAGAAAGTTCCATTAGTCCTCATCTACAAATATCCGAATTTTAACGCCTAATACTCCATAGATAGTTCGAATTGTAAATTTCAATGATCAATTTTTGCACAAATTGTTTGTAGAGGAACCCGCCCTTCTCGGATCCATTCGACACGTGCAATTTCTTTTCCGTCGATACGCCTTGCCATTTGCACTTGAATTCCTTTTGTGTGCATTTATTCAGTTAATTCAATCGCCTTTCTCATTGCCTTTCGAAATGATACTATATTTTTAAATTGTAAAGCTATATATTGTGCAAGAATTAGATTTTTTTGTTTTCTCTTTCGATCATCTTTCATTTATCCACATCCCCTTATTGTGTTTTACAACTCATAATTAGATTTTTTTTGTTATGGGAGAAATTTCATTTGCTACGAGTATATGATCGATCCAATCGTATAGTGACTATTTCTTGGGAACTGAAAAATACGAAGCCATAAGTTGGTTTTTTTTATATTATATATAGTTATTAAGTTTAGAGTGGGGTTCAATAATCTATGAAATCCTAACCCAACTCTAAACTTTAGAGTTACTTTAAAGAAGGAGTCACACACTAAGCATAGCAATTTTACTCTAAAAAAAATGGCCAATCAAATTTTTATTCCACCTTATAGAATTAAAGAACAAGAATCCAATTGCTATTTTTGTTTCATATTTCATAAATGAAAGAACCAGTTAATAATTGAAAGAAAAAATTTGTTTCTATTGCTAGACACTAGTAAGAACCAGAATGGTAAAACAAATAAAGAAAGGTCCATTAGTCCTCATCTACAAATATCCAAATTTTAACGCCTAATACTCCATAGATAGTACGAATTGTAAATTTCAATGATCAATTTTAGCACAAATTGTTTGTAGAGGAGCTCTCCCTTCTCTGATCCATTCGACACGTGCAATTTCTTTTCCGTCGATACGCCTTGCTATTTGCACTTGAATTCCTTTTGTGTGCATTTATTCAGTTAATTCAATCGGCTTTCTCATTGCCGTTCGAAATGAAACTATATTTTTAAATTGTAAAGCTATATATTCTGCAAGAATTAGATTTTCTGTTTTCTCTTTCGATCATCTTTCATTTATCCACATCCCCTTATTGTGTTTTACAACTCATAATTAGATTTTTTATGTTATGGGAGAAATTTCATTTGCTACAAGTATTTGATCGATCCAGTCGTATAGTGACTATTTCTTGGGATCTCAAAAATACGAAGCAATAAGTTGGTTTTTTTATATTATATATAGTTATTAAGTTTAGAGTGGGTTTCAATAATCTATGAAATCCTAACCCAACTCTAAACTTTAAAGTTACTTTAAAGAAGGAGTCACACACTAAGCATAGCAATTTTAGTCTAAAAAAATGGTCAATCAAATTTTTATTCAACCTTATAGAATTAAAGAGCTAGAATCGAATTGCTATTTTTGTTTCATTTTTCATAAATGAAAGAACCAGTAAATAAATGAAAGAACAAATTTCTTTCTATTGCTAGACACTAGTCAGAACCAGAAGGGCAAAACAAATAAGGAAAGGTCCATTAGTACTCATCTACAAATATCCGAATTTTAACGCCTAATACTCCATAGATAGTTCGAATTGTAAATTTCAATGATCAATTTTAGTGCAAATTATTTGTAGAGGAACCCGCCCTTCTCTGATCCATTCGACATGTGCAATTTCTTTTCTGTCGATATGCCTCGCTATTTGCACTTGAATTCCTTTTGTGTGCAATTATTCAGTTAATTCAATCGCCTTTTTCATTGCCTTTCGAAATGAAACTATATTTTTAAATTGTAAAGCTATATATTCTGCAAGAATTAGATTTTTTGTTTTCTCTTTCTATCATCTTTCATTTATCCTCATCCCCTTATTGTGTTTTACAAATCATAATTGGATTTTTTATGTTATGGGAGAAATTTCATTTGCTACAAGTATATGATCGATCCAGTCGTATAGTGACTATTTCTTTGGATCTCAGAAATACGAAGCAATAAGTTGGTTTTTGTTATATTATATGTAGTTATTAAGTTTAGAGTGGGGTTCGATAATTTATGAAATCCTAACCCAACTCTAAACTTTAAAGTTACTTTAAAGAAGGAGTCACACACTAAGCTTAGCAATTTCACTCTAAAAAAAAATGGTCAATCAAATTTTTATTCGACCTTATAGAATTAAAGTGCTAGAATCAAATTGCTATTTTTTGTTTCTTATTTCATAAATGAAAGAATCAGTTAACAAATGAAAGAACAAATTTGTTTCTATTGTTAGACACTAGTCAGAACCAGAATGGCAAAACAAATACAGAAAGTTCCATTAGTCCTCATCTACAAATATCCGAATTTTTACGCCTAATACTCCATAGATAGTTCGAATTGTAAATTTCAATGATCAATTTTAGCACAAATTGTTTGTAGCGGAACCCGCCATTCTCTGATCCATTCGACACGTGCAATTTCTTTTCCATCGATACACCTTGCTATTTGCACTTGAATGCTTTGGTGTGCATTTAGTCGTTAATCAATCGCCTTTTTCATTTGCCTGTCGAAATGAAAACGTATTGTAAATTGGTAAAGACTATATATATCGGCAAGAATTGAGATTTTTTGTTTTTTCTCTTTCTACTCATCTTTCATTTATCCACATCCCCTTAGTGTGTTTTACAACGCTAAGTAGAGTGTTTTATGTTATGGGAGAAATTTAATTTGCTACAAGTATATGATCGATGCAGTCGTATAGTGACGATTTTTTGGGATCTCAAAAATACGAAGCAATAAGTTGGTTTTTTTATATTATATATAGTTATTAAGTTTAGAGTGGGGTTCAATAATCTATGAAATACTAACCCAACTCTAAACTTTAAAGTTACTTTAAAGAAGGAGTCACACACTAAGCATAGCAATTTTACTCTAAAAAAAATGGTCAATCAAATTTTTATTCAACCTTATTGAATTAAAGAGCTAGAATCGAATTGCTATTTTTGTTTGATATTTCATAAATGAAAGGACCAGTTAATAAATGAAAGAACAATTTGTTTCTATTGCCAGACACTAGTCAGAACCCGAATGGCAAAACAAATAAAGAAAGGTCCATTAGTCCTCATCTACAAATATCCGAATTTTAACGCCTAATACTCCATAGATAGTTCCAATTGTAAATTTCAATGATCAATTTCAGCACAAATTGTTTGTAGAGGAGCCCTCCCTTCTCTGATCCATTCGACACGTGCAATTTCTTTTCCGTCGATACGCCTTGCTATTTGCACTGGAATTCCTTTTGTGTGCATTTATTCAGTTAATTCAATCGCCTTTCTCATTGCCTTTCGAAATGAAACTATATTTTTAAATTGTAAAGCTATATATTCTGCAAGAATTACATTTTTTGTTTTCTCTTTCGATCATCTTTCATTTATCCACATCCCCTTATTGTGTTTTACAACTCATAATTAGATTTTTTATGTTATGGGAGAAATTTCATTTGCTACAAGTATATGATCGATCCAGTCCTATAGTGACTATTTCTTGGGATCTCAGAAATACGAAGCAATAAGTTGGTTTTTTTTATATTATATATAGTTATTAAGTTTAGAGTGGGGTTCAATAATCTATGAAATCCGACCCAACTCTAACTTTAAAGTACTTAAAGAAGGAGTCAACCACAATAAGCATAGCAGTTTACTCTAAAAAAAAATGGTCAATCAAATTTTTTTATTCGACCTTATGAGAATTAAAGGACTAGAATCGAATTGCTATTTTTGTTTCATATTTCATAAATGAAAGAACCGGTTAATAAATTGAAGAACAAATTTGTTTCTATTGCTCGACACTAGTCAGAACCAGAATGGCAAAACAAATAAAGAAAGGTCCATTAGTCCTCTTCTACAAATATCCGATTTTTAACGCCTAATACTCCATAGATAGTTCGAATTGTAAATTTCAATGATCAATTTTAGCGCACATTGTTTGTAGAGGAGCCCTCCCTTCTCTGATCCATTCGACACGTGCAATTTCTTTTCCGTCGATACGCATTGCTATTTGCACTTGAATTCCTTTTGTGTGCAGTTATTCAGTTAATTCAATACTTCTCAATGCCTGTCGAAATCAAACTGATTGTTAAAATTGTAAAAGCTTATATTCTGCAAGAATTAGAGTTTTTTTAATTATCTCTTTCTATCAGCTTTCATTTTATCGACATCCCCTATTGTGTTGTAACAACGCATAATAATTTTTTATGTTATGGGAGAAATTTCATTCGCTACAAGTATATGATCGATCCAATCGTATAGTGACTATTTCTTGGGAACTGAAAAATACGAAGCAATAAGTTGGTTTTTTTTATATTATATATAGTTATTAAGTTTAGAGTGGGGTTGAATAATCTATGAAATCCTAACCCAACTCTAAACTTTAGAGTTACTTTAAAGAAGGAGTCACACACTAAGCATAGCAATTTTACTCTAAAAAAAATGGTCAATCAAATTTTTATTCCACCTTATAGAATTAAAGAACAAGAATCCAATTGCTATTTTTGTTTCATATTTCATAAATGAAAGAACCAGTTAATAATTGAAAGAACAAATTTGTTTCTATTGCTAGACACTAGTAAGAACCAGAATGGCAAAACAAATAAAGAAAGGTCGATTAGTCCTCATCTACAAATATCCGAATTTTAACGCCTAATACTCCATAGATAGTTCGAATTGTAAATTTCAATGATCAATTTTAGCACAAATTGTTTGAGAGGAACGCTCCTTCTCGGATCCATTCGACACGTGCAAGTCGTTTCCGTCGATACGCCTTGCTATTTGCACTTGAATGCCTTTTGTGTGCATTTATTTAGTTAATTCAATCGCCTTTCTCATTGCCTTTCGAAATGAAACTATATTTTTAAATTGTAAAGCTATATATTCTGCAAGAATTAAATTTTTTGTTTTCTCTTTCTATCATCTTTCATTTATTCACATCCCCTTATTGTGTTTTGCAACTCATTATTAGATTTTTTATGTTATGGGAGAAATTTCATTTGCTACAAGTATATGATCGATCCAGTCGTATAGTGACTATTTCTTTGGATCTCAGAAATACGAACCAATAAGTTGGTTTTTTTTATATTATATGTAGTTATTAAGTTTAGAGTGGGGTTCAATAATCTATGAAATCCTAACCCAACTCTAAACTTTAAAGTAACTTTAAAGAAGGAGTCACACACTAAGCATAGCAATTTTACTCTAAAAGAAATGGTCAATCAAATTTTTATTCGACCTTATAGAATTAAAGAGCTAGAATCCCATTGATATTTTTGTTTCATATTTCATAAATGATAGAACCAATTAACAAATGAAAGGACAAAATTGTTTCTATTGCAAGACACTAGTCAGAACCAGAATGGCAAAACAAATAAAGAAAGTTCCATTAGTCCTCATCTACAAATATCCGAATTTTAACGCCTAATACTCCATAGATAGTTCGAATTGTAAATTTCAATGATCAATTTTAGCACAAATTGTTTGTAGAGGAGCACTCCCTTCTCTGATCCATTCGACACGTGCAATTTCTTTTCCGGCGATACGCCTTGCTATTTGCACTTGAATTCCTTTTGTGTGCATTTATTCAGTTAATTCAATCGCCTTTCTCATTGCCTTTCGAAATGAAACTATATTTTAAAATTGTAAAGCTATATAATCTGCAAGAATTAGATTTTTTGTTTTCTCTTTCGATCATCTTTCATTTATCCACATCCCCTTATTGTGTTTTACAACTCATAATTCGATTTTTTATGTTATGGGAGAAATTTCATTTGCTACAAGTATATGATCGATACAGTCGTGTAGTGACTATTTCTTGGGATCTCAGAAATACGAAGCAATAAGTTGGTTTTTTTATATTATATATAGTTATTAAGTTTATAGTGCGGTTCAATAATCTATGAAATCCTAACCCAACTCTAAACTTCAAAGTCACTTTAAAGAAGGAGTCACACACTAAGCATAGCAATTTCACTCTAAAAAAAAATGGTCAATCAAATTTTTATTCGACCTTATAGAATTAAAGAACTAGAATCCAATTGCTATTTTTTGTTTCTTATTTCATAAATGACAGAATCAGATAACAAATGAAAGAACAAATTTGTTTCTATTGTTAGACACTAGTCAGAACCAGAATGGCAAAAAAAATAAAGAAAGTTCCATTAGTCCTCATCTACAAATATCCGAATTTTAACGCCTAATACTCCATAGATAGTTCGAATTGTAAATTTCAATGATCAATTTTTGCACAAATTGTTTGTAGAGGAACCCGCCCTTCTCGGATCCATTCGACACGTGCAATTTCTTTTCCGTCGATACGCCTTGCCATTTGCACTTGAATTCCTTTTGTGTGCATTTATTCAGTTAATTCAATCGCCTTTCTCAATGCCTTTCGAAATGAAACTATATTTTTAAATTGTAAAGCTATATATTCTGCAAGAATTAGATTTTTTGTTTTCTCTTTCTATCATCTTTCATTTATCCACATCCCCTTATTGTTGTCCCCCTTACAACCAAATTAGATGTTTTTTATGTTATGGGAGAAATTTCATTGGCTACAAGTATATGATCGATCCAGTCGTATAGTGACTATTTCTTGGGAACTGAAAAATACGAAGCAATAAGTTCCTTTTTTTTATATTATATATAGTTATTAAGTTTAAAGTGGGGTTCAATAATCTATGAAATCCTAACCCAACTCTAAACTTTACAGTTACTTTAAAGAAGGAGTCACACACTAAGCATAGCAATTTTACTCTAAAAAAAATGGTCAATCATATTTTTATTCCACCTTATAGAATTAAAGAACTAGAATCGAATTGCTATTTTTGTTTCATATTTAATAAATGAAAGAACCAGTTAATAATTGAAAGAACAAATTTGTTTCTATTGCTAGACACTAGTCAGAACCAGAATGGTAAAACATATAAAGAAAGGTCCATTAGTCCTCATCTACAAATATCCGAATTTTAACGCCTAATACTACATAGATAGTTCGAATTGTAAATTTCAATGATCAATTTTAGCACAAATTGTTTGTAGAGGAGCCCTCCCTTCTCTGATCCATTCGACACGTGCAATTTCTTTTCCGTCGATACGCCTTGCTATTTGCACTTGAATTCCTTTTGTGTGCATTTATTCAGTTAATTCAATGGCCTTTCTCATTGCCTTTCGAAATGAAACTATATTTTTAAATTGTAAAGCTATATATTCTGCAAGAATTAGATTTTTTGTTTTCTCTTTCTATCATATTTCATTTATCCACATCCCCTTATTGTGTTTTACAACTCATAATTAGATTTTTTATGTTATGGGAGAAATTCCATTTGCTACAAGTATATGATCGATCAAGTCGTATAGTGACTATTTCTTGGGATCTCAAAAATACGAAGCAATAAGTTGGTTTTTTTATATTATATATGGTTATTTAGTTTAGAGTGGGGTTCAATAATCTATGAAATCCTAACCCAACTCTAAACTTTAAAGTTACTTTAAAGAAGGAGTCACACACTAAGCATAGCAATTTTACTCAAAAAAAAATGGTCAATCAAATTTTTATTCGAACTTATAGAATTAAAGAGCTAGAATCCCATTGCTATTTTTGTTTCGTATTTCATAAATGAAAGAACCAGTTAACAAATGAAAGAACAAATTTGTTTCTATTGCTAGACACTAGTCAGAACCAGAATGGCAAAAAAAATAAAGAAAGTTCCATTAGTCCTCAACTACAAATATCCGAATTTTAATGCCTAATACTCCATAGATAGTTCGAATTGTAAATTTCAATGATCAATTTTAGCACAAATTGTTTGTAGAGGAACCCGCCCTTCTCGGATCCATTCGACACGTGCAATTTCTTTTCCGTCGATACGCCTTGCCATTTGCACTTGAATTCCTTTTGTGTGCATTTATTCAGTTAATTCAATCCCCTTTTTCATTGCCTTTTGAAATGAAACTATATTTTTAAATTGTAAAGCTATATATTCTGCAAGAATTAGATTTTTTGTTTTCTCTTTCTATCATCTTTCATTTATCGACATCCCCTTATTGTGTTTTACAACTCATAATTAGATTTTTTATGTTATGGGAGAAATTTCATTCGCTACAAGTATATGATCGATCCAATCGTATAGTGACTATTTCTTGGGAACTGAAAAATACGAAGCAATAAGTTGGTTTTTTTTATATTATATATAGTTATTAAGTTTAGAGTGGGGTTCAATAATCTATGAAATCCTAACCCAACTCTAAACTTTAAAGTTACTTTAAAGAAGGAGTCACACACTAAGCATAGCAATTTTACTCTAAAAAAAAATGGTCAATCAAATTTTTATTCAACCTTATAGAATTAAAGAACAAGAATCCAATTGCTATTTTTGTTTCATATTTCATAAATGAAAGAACCAGTTAATAATTGAAAGAACAAATTTGTTTCTATTGCTAGACACTAGTAAGAACCAGAATGGTAAAACAAATAAAGAAAGGTCCATTAGTCCTCATCTACAAATATCCAAATTTTAACGCCTAATACTCCATAGATAGTTCGAATTGTAAATTTCAATGATCAATTTTCGCACAAATTGTTTGTAGAGGAGCCCTCCCTTCTCCGATCCATTCGACACGTGCAATTTCTTTTCCGTCGATACGCCTTGCTATTTGCACTTGAATTCTTTTTGTGTGCATTTATTTAGTTAATTCAATCGCCTTTTTCATTGCCTGTCGAAATGAAACTATATTTTTAAATTGTAAAGCTACATATTATGCAAGAATTAGATTTTTTGTTTTCTTTTTCTATCATCTTTCATTTATCCACATCCCCTTATTGTGTTTTACAACTCATAATTCGGTTTTTTATGTTATGGGAGAAATTTCATTTGCTACAAGTATATGATCGATACAGTCGTATAGTGACTATTTCTTGGGATCTCAGAAATACGAAGCAATAAGTTGGTTTTTTTATATTCTATATAGTTATTAAGTTTATAGTGCGGTTCAATAATCTATGAAATCCTAACCCAACTCTAAACTTCAAAGTCACTTTAAAGAAGGAGTCACACACTAAGCATAGCAATTTTACTCTAAAAAAAAATGGTCAATCAAATTTTTATTCGACCTTATAGAATTAAAGAGCTAGAATCCAATTGCTATTTTTTGTTTCATATTTCATAAATGAAAGAACCAGTTAACAAATGAAAGAACAAATTTGTTTCTATTGCTAGACACTAGTCAGAACCAGAATGGCAAAAAAAATAAAGAAAGTTCCATTAGTCCTCATCTACAAATATCCGAATTTTAACGCCTAAATACGCCATAGATAGTTTTCGATGGTAAATTTCAATGATCAATTTAGCACAAGTTGTTTTGTAGAGTAAACCCGCCCTTCTCCTCGGAATCCATTCGACACGTGCAATTTCTTTTTATCCGTCGATACGCCTTCATTTGCAATTGATTCCTTTTGGTGCATTTATTCAGTTATATAATTCGTTCCCTTTTTCATTGCCTTTCGAAATGAAACTAGATTTTTAACTTGTAAAGCTATATATTATGCAAGAATTAGATTTTTTTTTTCTCTTTCGATCATCTTTCATTTATCCACATCCCCTTATTGTGTTTTACAACTCATAATTAGATTTTTTATGTTATGGGAGAAATTTCATTTGCTACAAGTATATGATCGATCCAGTCGTATAGTGACTATTTCTTGGGATCTCAACAATACGAAGCAATAAGTTGGTTTTTTTATATTATATATAGTTATTAAGTTTAGAGTGTGGTTCAATAATCTATGAAATCCTAACCCAACTCTAAACTTTAAAGTTACTGTAAAGAAGGAGTCACACACTAAGCATAGCAATTTTACCCTAAAAAAA
>RXID01017284.1:0-18790 GCA_005019695.1 Trichopus zeylanicus subsp. travancoricus
TCTCCACGACCGCAAATTTTTTCGATATACGAACTGATTTTCGCATAAATTTGAATATTCTCGATTTACTACCTAATTCTCGCGTAAAATATTAATTTTCAAAAATTATAATAACTCTATTTTGGCACAAAGTTACCGACAATTACTAGCCAATTTTCGTGAAACTTCAAATTCTCTCGATTCGCCAACGAATTTTCGCATAAATTTAAATATTCTCGGTCTACTACCTGACTTTCCGATAAAATCTTAAAATTTTAAAGAAAGAAACTCCAATGTCGCACAAATTCGCTAATGTAGACTAGCTAATCTTTGCGCAACTTCAAATTTCTCTCATTTCGCAACTAATTAGTGCATGAATTTGAATATTACAAATTCAGTACCTAATTCTCCCATACAATCTTAATTTTTGAAAGGAATTAAGAAAGCTCTATTTTCGCACAAATTTGCCGACAAATGCGAGCTAAGTTTCGCATGACCTTAAATTTTCCTGATTTACGAGCTAATTCAAGCACAAAATTAAATACTTTCGATTTACCACCTAATTTTCACACAAAATATTAATTTCCAGAAAAAAATAAAAAGACTCTTTTTTCGCACAAATTTATTGACAAATACGTGCTAATTTCCGCATCAACTCAAAATTTTTCGATTTCCTAACTAATTCCCGCGTAAATTTAAATATTTTCGACTTGCCATCTAATTCTCGCATAAAACTTCAACTTCCAAAAAAATAAAGAAAAATCCAATATTTGCACAAATTTCCCGACAAATACTATCCGATTGTTTCAAATATTTCGCCTTTCTGGATTTACCACCTAACGCCCACGTAAAATATTGGTTTTGTGAAAAACTGAAAAGCCCTAGTCTCGCACGAATTTACTACAAATACTAGCTAATTTTCGCGTGACTTCAAATTATCCGGATTTACCGACGAATTTTTGCATAAATTTGAACATTCTCGACGTACTGCCTAATTTTTGTATAAAATCTTGAATTTCGGAATAAAAAGTGAAAAAGAACTCCATTTTCGCTCAAATTTACTAACATGTACTTTGCTAATTTCTGCGGATCCTCAAATTTTTCTGATTTAATAACTAATTTTTGCATAGATTCGAATGTTTCGATTTTGGCGCCTAATTTTCACATAAAATCCTATTTTTTCGAAAAAAACTATATTTTTGCGCAAATTAGCCGGCAAATACGAGCTAATTTTCGCACAACTTTAAAATTTCCCGATTTAGCAACTAATTCACGCACCTATTCGATTACTCGCGATTTGATGCCCATTTTTCGCATCCAAATAAGAAAACTCCATTTTCGCCCAAATTCAGTGACAAATTCGAGCCAATTTCCACGTTAGCTCAAAATTTTCCGACTTACTAACTAATTCGCGCGTAAATGTAAATATTTTTCATTCACAATCTTACTTTCAAATAAAATTTCACTGTTTAGAAAAACAATGAAGACACCAACTTTCGCACAAATTGACTGACAAATACCATCGGATTTTTGCACAAATTTACATATTGTAGATTTGCTGCCAAAATTTCACATGGAATCTCAATTTTTAAAAAAGGTGAGGAAACATCACTTTCGCCCAAATTTACGAACGAACACTAGCTAATTTGTACGCAAGCTCAAGTTTTCCCGACTTGCTAACCAATTCCCGCACAAATCTCAATATTTTCAGTTTGTTGCCTGATTCTCACATAGTATCTTAATTTTCGAAAAAGTTTGAACAACCCTTTCTCGCACAAATTTACTAATAAATAGTAGCTAACTTTTGCATCACAGCAGTTTTCCCTTATTTTCTAGCTCATTTCTGAAGATTTTAAGTATTTCCGATCTACTACATAATTTTCACAAAAAATCTTAGTTTTGAAGAAAATAACTCCATTCTCGCACAAATTCGCTAACAAATGCCACACAACTTCTCCATGACCGCAAAGTTTTTCGATATAAGAACTGATTTTCGCATAAATTTGAATATTCTCGATTTACTACCTAATTCTCGCGTAAAATATTAATTTTCAAAAATTATAATAACTCTATTTTGGCACAAAGTTACCGACAAATACTAGCCAATTTTCGTGAAACTTCAAATTCTCTCGATTCGCCGATGAATTTTCGCATAAATTTAAATATTCTCGGTCTACTACCTGACTTTCCCATAAAATCTTAAATTTTTAAAGAAAGAAACTCCAATTTCGCACAAATTCACTAATGTAGACTAGCTAATCTTTGCGCAACTTCAAATTTCTCTCCTTTCGCAACTAATTAGTGCATGAATTTGAATATTACAAATTCAGTACCTAATTCTCCCATAAAATCTTAATTTTTGAAAGGAATTAAGAAAGCTCTATTTTCGCACAAATTTGCCGACAAATGCGAGCTAAGTTTCGCATAACTTTAAATTTTCCTGATTTACTACCTAATTCAAGCACAAATTTACATACTTTCGGTTTACCACCTAATTTTCACACAAAATATTAATTTCCAGAAAAAAAAATAAAAGGACTCTTTTTTCGCACAAATTTATTGACAAATACGTGCTAATTTCCGCATCAGCTCAAAATTTTCCGATTTCCTAACTAATTCCCGCGTAAATCTAAATATTTTCGACTTGCCATCTAATTCTCGCATAAAACTTCAACTTCCAAAAAAATAAAGAAAACTCCAATATTTGCACAAATTTCCCGAAAAATACTATCCGATTGCGGCAAATATTTCACCTTTCTAGATTTACCACCTAACTCCCACGTAAAATATTGGTTTCGTGAAAAACTGAAATGCCCTAGTTTCGCACGAATTTACTACAAATACTAGCTAATTTTCGCGTGACTTCAAATAATCCGGATTTACCGACGAATTTTTGCATCAATTTGAACATTCTCGACGTACTGCCTAATTTTCGTATAAAATCTTGAATTTCGGAATAAAAAGTGAAAAAGAACTCCATTTTCGCTCAAATTTACTAACATGTACTTTGCTAATATCTGCGGATCCTCAAATTTTTCTTATTTAATAACTAATTTTTGCATAGATTCGAATGTTTCAATTTTGTCGCCTAATTTTCACATAAAATCCTATTTTTTTTAAAAGAACTATAGTTTTGCAAAAATTAGCCGGCAAATAAGAGCTAATTTTCGCACAACTTTAAAATTTCCCGATTTAGCAGCTAATTCACGCACCTATTCTATTACTCGCGATTTGCTGCCTATTTTTCGTATCCAAATAAGAAAACTCCATTTTCGCCCAAATTTACTAACAAATTCGAGCCAATTTCCACGTTAGCTCAAAATTTTCCGACTTACTAACTAATTCGCGCGTAAATGTAAATATTTTTCACTCACAATCTGACTTTCAAATAAAATTTCACTGTTTAGAAAAACAATGAACACTCCAACTTTCGCACAAATTGACTGACAAATACCGTCGGATTTTTGCACAAATTTACATATTGTAGATTTGCTGCCAAAATTTCACATGGTATCTCAATTTTTAGAAAAGGTGAGGAAACATCACTTTCGCCCAAATTTACGAAGGAACACTAGCTAATTTGTACGTAAGCTCAAGTTTAACAGACTTGCTAACCAATTCCCGCACAAATCTCAATATTTTCAGTTTGCTGCCTGATCCTCACATAGTATCTTAATTTTCGAAAAAGTTTGAACAACCCTTTCTCCCACAAATTCACTAATAAATACTAGCTAACTTTTGCATCACAGCAGTTTTCCCTTATTTTCTAGCTAATTTCTGAAAATTTTAAATATTTCCGATCTACTGCATAATTTTCGCAAAAAATCTTAGTTTTGAAGAAAATAACTCCATTCTCGCACAAATTCGCTAACAAATGCCACACAACTTCTCCATGACCGCAAATTTTTTCGATATACGAACTGATTTTCGCATAAATTTGAATATTCTCGATTTACTACCTAATTCTCGCGTAAAATATTAATTTTCAAAAATTATAATAACTCTATTTTCGTAAAACTCCAAATTCTCTCGATTCGCCAACGAATTTTCGCATAAATTTAAATATTCTCGGTCTACTGCCTGACTTTCCGATAAAATCTTAAATTTCTAAAGAAAGAAACTCCAATTTCGCACAAATTCACTAATGCAGACTAGCTAATCATTGCGCAACTTCAAGTTTCTCTCCTTTCGAAACTAATTAGAGCGTGAATTTGAATATTACAAATTCAGTACCTCATTCTCCCATAAAATCTTAATTTTTGAAAGGAATTAAGAAAGCTCTATTTTCGCACAAATTTGCCGACAAATGCGAGCTAAGTTTCGCATAACTCTAAATTTTCCTGATTTACTACCTAATTCAAGCACAAATTTAAATACTTTCGATTTACCACCTAATTTTCACACAAAATATTAATTTCCAGAAAAAAAAAATAAAAAGACTCTTTTTTCGCACAAATTTATTGACAAATACGTGCTAATTTCCGCATCCGCTCAAAATTTTTCGATTTCCTAACTAATTCCCGCGTAAATTTAAATATTTTCGCCTTGCCATCTAATTCTCGCATAAAACTTCAACTTCCAAAAAAATAAAGAAAAATCCAATATTTGCACAAATTTCCCGACAAATACTATCCGATTGTTGCAAATATTTCGCCTTTCTAGATTTACCACCTAACTCCCACGTAAAATATTGGTTTTGTGAAAAACTGAAATGCTAGGACCCAGTTTCGCTCGAATTTACTACAAATACTAGCTAATTTTTGCATCACTTCAAATTATACGGATTTACCAACGAATTTGCGCACAAATTTGAACATTCTCCACGTACTGCCTAATTTTCATATAAAATCTTGAATTTCGGAATAAAAAGTGAAAAAACCTCCATTTTCGCTCAAATTTACTAACGTGTCCTTTGCTAATTTCCGCGGATCCTCAAATTTTTCTGATTTAATAACTAATTTTTGCATAGATTCGAATGTTTCGATTTTGGCACCTACTTTTCACATTAAAATCCTATTTTTCGAAAAAAACTATATTTTTGCGCAAATTAGCCGGCAAATACGGGCTAATTTTCGCACAACTTTCAAATTTCCCGATTTAGCAACTAATTCACGCACCAATTCGATTACTCTCGATTTGCTGCCTATTTTTCGCATCGAAATAAGAAAACTCCATTTTCGCCCAGATTTACGAACAAATACGAGCCAATTTCCACGTTAGCTCAAAATTTTCCGACTTACTAACTAATTCGCGCGTAAATGTAAATATTTCACATTCACAATCTGACTTTCAAATGAAATTTGACTTTTTAGAAAAACAATGAACACTCCAATTTTCGCACAAATTTACTGACAAATGCCATCGGATTTTTGCACAAATTTACATATTGTAGATTTGCTGCCTAAATTTCCCATGGAATCTCAATTTTTTAAAAAGGTGAGGAAACGTCACCTTCGCCCAAATTTACGAACGAACACTAGCTAATTTGTACGTAAGCTCAAATTTTCTCGACTTGCTAAACAATTCCCGCACAAATCTCAATATTTTCAGTTTGCTGCCTAATTCTCACATAGTATCTTAATTTTTGAAAAAGTTTGAACAACCCTTTCTCGCACAAATTTACTAATAAATACTGGCTAACTTTTGCATCACAGCAGTTTTCCCTTATTTTCTATCTAATTTCTGAAGTTTTCAAATATTTCCGGTCTACTACATAATTTTCCCAAAAAATCTTAGTTTTGAAGAAAATAACTCCATTTTCGCACAAATTCGCTAACAAATGCCACACAACTTCTCCATGACCGCAAATTTTTTCTATTTGCGAACTGATTTTGGCATAAATTTGAATATTCTCGATCTACTCCCTAATTCTCGCGTAAAATATTAATTTTCAAAAATTATAATAACTCTATTTTGGCACAAAGTTACCGACAAATACTAGCCAATTTTCGTAAAACTTCGAATTCTCTCGATTCGCCAACGAATTTTCGCATAAATTTAAATATTCTCGGTCTACTGCCTGACTTTCCGATAAAATCTTAAATTTCTAAAGAAAGAAACTCCAATTTCGCACAAATTCACTAATGCAGACTAGCTAATCATTGCGCAACTTCAAATTTCTCTCGTTTCGAAACTAATTAGTGCATGAATTTGAATATTACAAATTCAGTACCTCATTCTCCCATAAAATCTTAATTTTTGAAAGGAATTAAGAAAGCTCTATTTTCGCACAAATTTGCCGACAAATGCGAGCTAAGTTTCGCATAACTTTAAATTTTCCTGATTTACTACCTAATTCAAGCACAAATTTAAATACTTTCGGTTTACCACCTAATTTTCACACAAAATATTAATTTCCAGAAAAAAAAATAAAAGGACTCTTTTTTCGCACAAATTTATTGACAAATACGTGCTAATTTCCGCATCAGCTCAAAATTTTCCGATTTCCTAACTAATTCCCGCGTAAATCTAAATATTTTCGACTTGCCATCTAATTCTCGCATAAAACTTCAACTTCCAAAAAAATAAAGAAAACTCCAATATTTGCACAAATTTCCCGAAAAATACTATCCGATTGCGGCAAATATTTCACCTTTCTAGATTTACCACCTAACTCCCACGTAAAATATTGGTTTCGTGAAAAACTGAAATGCCCTAGTTTCGCACGAATTTACTACAAATACTAGCTAATTTTCGCGTGACTTCAAATAATCCGGATTTACCGACGAATTTTTGCATCAATTTGAACATTCTCGACGTACTGCCTAATTTTCGCATAAAATCTTGAATTTCGGAATAAAAAGTGAAAAAAAACTCCATTTTCGCTCAAATTTACTAACATGTACTTTGCTAATTTCAGCGGATCCTCAAATTTTTCTGATTTAATAACTAATTTTTGCATAGATTCGAATGTTTCGATTTTGGCGCCTAATTTTCACATAAAATCCTATTTTTTTGAAAAAAAACTATAGTTTTGCACAAATTAGCCGACAAATACGAGCTAATTTTCGCACAACTTTAAAATTTCCCGATTTAGCAACTAATTCACGCACCTATTCGATTACTCTCGATTTGCTGCCTATTTTTTGCATCCAAATAGGAAAACTCCATTTTCGCCCAAATTTACTCACAAATTCGAGCCAATTTCCACGTTAGCTCAAAATTTTCCGACTTACTAACTAATTCGCGCGTAAATGTAAATATTTTTCATTCACAATCTGGCTTTCAAATAAAATTTCACTGTTTAGAAAAACAATGAACACACCAACTTTCGCACAAATTGACTGACAAATACCATCGGATTTTTGCACAAATTTACATATTGTAGATTTGCTGCCAAAATTTCACATGGAATCTCAATTTTCTAAAAAGGTGAGGAAACATCACTTTCGCCCAAATTTATGAACGAACACTAGCTAATTTGTACGTAAGCTCAAATTTTCCCGACTCGCTTACCAATTCCCGCACAAATATCAATATTTTCAGTTTGCTGCCTAATTCTCACATAGTATCTTAATTTTCGAAAAATTTTAAACAACCTTTTCTCGCACAAATTTACTAATAAATACTAGCTAAGCTTTGCATCACAGCAGTTTTTCCTTATTTTCTAGCTAATTTCTGAAAATTTTAAATACTTCCGATCTGCTACATAATTTTGACAGAAAATGTTAGTTTTGAAGAAAATAACTCCATTCTCGCACAAATTCTCTAACAAATGCCACACAACTTCTCCATGACCGCAAATTTTTTCGATATAAGAACTGATTTTCGCATAAATTTGAATATTCTCGATTTACTACCTAATTCTCGCGTAAAATATTAATTTTCAAAAATTATAATAACTCTATTTTCGTAAAACTCCAAATTCTCTCGATTCGCCAACGAATTTTCGCATAAATCTAAATATTCTCGGTCTACTACCTGACTTTCCGATAAAATCTTAAATTTTTAAAGAAAGAAACTCCAATTTCGCACAAATTCACTAATGTAGACTAGCTAATCTTTGCGCAACTTCAAATTTCTCTCATTTCGCCACTAATTAGTGCATGAATTTGAATATTACAAATTCAGTACCTAATTCTCCCATAAAATCTTAATTTTTGAAAGGAATTAAGAAAGCTCTATTTTCGCACAAATTTGCCGACAAAAGCGAGCTAAGTTTCGCATAACTTTAAATTTTCCTGATTTACTACCTAATTCAAGCACAAATTTAAATACTTTCGATTTACCACCTAATTTTCACACAAAATATTAATTTCCAGAAAAAAAAATAAAAAGACTCTTTTTTCGCACAAATTAATTGACAAATACGTGCTAATTTCCGCATCAGCTCAAAATTTTTCGATTTCCTAACTAATTCCCGCGTAAATCTAAATATTTTCGACTTGCCATCTAATTCTCGCATAAAACTTCAACTTCCAAAAAAATAAAGAAAAATCCAATATTTGCACAAATTTCCCGACAAATACTATCCGATTGTTGCAAATATTTCGCCTTTCTGGATTTACCACCTAACTCCCACGTAAAATATTGGTTTTGTGAAAAACTGAAAAGCCCTAGTTTCGCACGAATTTACTACAAATACTAGCAAATTTTCGCGTGACTTCAAATTATCCGGATTTACCGACGAATTTTTGCATAAATTTGAACATTCTCGACGTACTGCCTAATTTTCGTATAAAATCTTGAATTTCGGAATAAAAAGTGAAAAAAAACTCCATTTTCGCTCAAATTTACTAACATGTACTTTGCTAATTTCAGCGGATCCTCAAATTTTTCTGATTTAATAACTAATTTTTGCATAGATTCGAATTTTTCGATTTTGGCGCCTAATTTTCACATAAAATCCTATTTTTTCGAAAAAAACTATATTTTTGCGCAAATTAGCCGGCAAATACGAGCTAATTTTCGCACAACTTTAAAATTTCCCGATTTAGCAACTAATTCACGCACCTATTCGATTACTCGCGATTTTCTGCCCATTTTTCGCATCCAAATAAGAAAACTCCATTTTCGCCCAAATTCAGTGACAAATTCGAGCCAATTTCCACGTTAGCTCAAAATTTTCCGACTTACTAACTAATTCGCGCGTAAATGTAAATATTTTTCATTCACAATCTGACTTTCAAATCAAATTTCACTGTTTAGAAAAACAATGAACACACCAACTTTCGCACAAATTGACTGACAAATACCATCGGATTTTTGCACAAATTTACATATTGTAGATTTGCTGCCAGAATTTCACATGGAATCTCAATTTTCTAAAAAGGTGAGGAAACATCACTTTCGCCCAAATTTACGAACGAACACTAGCTAATTTGTACGTAAGCTCAAATTTTCCCGACTCGCTTCCCAATTCCCGCACAAATATCAATATTTTCAGTTTGCTGCCTAATTCTCACATAGTATCTTAATTTTCGAAAAATTTTAAACAACCTTTTCTCGCACAAATTTACTAATAAATACTAGATAACTTTTGCATCACAGCAGTTTTCCCTTATTTTCTAGCTAATTTCTGAAATTTTAAAATATTTCCGATCTACTACGTAATTTTCGCAAAAAATATTATTTTGAAGAAAATAACTCCATTCTCGCACAAATTCTCTAACAAATGCCACACAACTTCTCCATGACCGCAAATTTTTTCGATATACGAACTGATTTTCGCATAAATTTGAATATTCTCGATTTACTACCTAATTCTCGCGTAAAATATTAATTTTCAAAAATTGTAATAACTCTATTTTCGTAAAACTCCAAATTCTCTCGATTCGCCAACGAATTTTCGCATAAATTTAAATATTCTCGGTCTACTACCTGACTTTCCGATAAAATCTTAAATTTTTAAAGAAAGAAACTCCAATTTCGCACAAATTCACTAATGTAGACTAGCTAATTTTTGCGCAACTTCAAATTTCTCTCATTTCGCAACTAATTAGTGCCTCAATTTGAGTATTACAAATTCAGTACCTAATTCTCCCATAAAATCTTAATTTTTGAAAGGAATTAAGAAAGCTCTATTTTCGCACAAATTTGCCCACAAATGCGAGCTAAGTTTTGCATAACTTTAAATTTTCCTGATTTACTACCTAATTCAAGCACAAATTTAAATACTTTCGATTTACCACCGAATTTTCACACAAAATATTAATTTCCAGAAAAAAAAAATAAAAAGACTCTTTTTTCGCACAAATTTATTGACAAATACGTGCTAATTTCTGCATCAGCTCAAAATTTTTCGATTTCCTAACTAATTCCCGCGTAAATCTAAATATTTTCGACTTGCCATCTAATTCTCGCATAAAACTTCAACTTCCAAAAAAATAAAGAAAACTCCAATATTTGCACAAATTTCCCGACAAACACTATCCGATTGCGGCAAATATTTCACCTTTCTAGATTTACCACCTAACTCCCACGTAAAATATTGGTTTCGTGAAAAACTGAAATGCCCTAGTTTCGCACGAATTTACTACAAATACTAGCTAATTTTCGCGTGACTTCAAATAATCCGGATTTACCGACGAATTTTTGCATCAATTTGAACATTCTCGACGTACTGCCTAATTTTCGTATAAAATCTTGAATTTCGGAATAAAAAGCGAAAAAGAACTCCATTTTCGCTCAAATTTACGAACATGTACTTTGCTAATTTCTGCGGATCCTCAAATTTTTCTGATTTAATAACTAATTTTTGCATAGATTCGAATGTTTCGATTTTGGCGCCTAATTTTCACATAAAATCCTATTTTTTCGAAAAAAACTATATTTTTGCGCAAATTAGACGGCAAATACGAGCTAATTTTCGCACAACTTTAAAATTTCCCGATTTAGCAACTAATTCACGCACCTATTCGATTACTCTCGATTTGCTGCCTATTTTTCGCATCCAAATAGGAAAACTCCATTTTCGCCCAAATTTACTCACAAATTCGAGCCAATTTCCACGTCAGCTCAAAATTTTCCGACTTACTAACTAATTCGCGCGTAAATGTAAATATTCTTCATTCACAATCTGACTTTCAAATAAAATTTCACTGTTTAGAAAAACAATGAACACACCAACTTTCGCACAAATTGACTGACAAATACCATCGGATTTTTGCACAAATTTACATATTGTAGATTTGCTGCCAGAATTTCACATGGAATCTCAATTTTCTAAAACGGTGAGGAAACATCACTTTCGCCCAAATTTACGAACGAACACTAGCTAATTTGTACGTAAGCTCAAATTTTCCCGACTCGCTTACCAATTCCCGCACAAATATCAATATTTTCAGTTTGCTGCCTAATTCTCACATAGTATCTTAATTTTCGAAAAATTTTAAACAACCTTTTCTCGCACAAATTTACTAATAAATACTAGATAACTTTTGCATCACAGCAGTTTTCCCTTATTTTCTAGCTAATTTCTGAAATTTTAAAATATTTCCGATCTACTACGTAATTTTCACAAAAAATATTATTTTGAAGAAAATAACTCCATTCTCGCACAAATTCTCTAACAAATGCCACACAACTTCTCCATGACCGCAAATTTTTTCGATATACGAACTGATTTTCGCATAAATTTGACTATTCTCGATTTACTACCTAATTCTCGCGTAAAATATTAATTTTCAAAAATTATAATAACTCTATTTTCGTAAAACTTCAAATTCTCTCGATTCGCCAACGAATTTTCGCATAAATTTAAATATTCTCGGTCTACTACCTGACTTTCCGATAAAATCTTAAAATTTTAAAGAAAGAAACTCCAATGTCGCACAAATTCGCTAATGTAGACTAGCTAATCTTTGCGCAACTTCAAATTTCTCTCATTTCGCAACTAATTAGTGCATGAATTTGAATATTACAAATTCAGTACCTAATTCTCCCATAAAATCTTAATTTTTGAAAGGAATTAAGAAAGCTCTATTTTCGCACAAATTTGCCGACAAATGCGAGCAAAGTTTCGCATAACTTTAAATTTTCCTGATTTACGAGCTAATTCAAGCACAAATTTAAATACTTTCGATTAACCACTTAATTTTCACACAAAATATTAATTTCCATAAAAAAATAAAAAGACTCTTTTTTCGCACAAATTTATTGACAAATACGTGCTAATTTCCGCATCAGCTCAAAATTTTTCGATTCCCTAACTAATTCCCGCGTAAATTTAAATATTTTCGACTTGCCAGCTAATTCTCGCATAAAACTTCAACTTCCAAAAAAATAAAGAAAAATCCAATATTTGCACAAATTTCCCGACAAATACTATCCGATTGTTGCAAATATTTCACCTTTCTAGATTTACCACCTAACTCCCACGTAAAATATTGGTTTTGTGAAAAACTGAAAAGCCCTACTTTCGCACGAATTTACTACAAATACTAGCTAATTTTCGCGTGACTTCAAATTATCCGGATTTACCGACGAATTTTTGCATAAATTTGAACATTCTCGACGTACTGCCTAATTTTCATATAAAATCTTGAATTTCGGAATAAAAAGTGAAAAAGAACTCCATTTTCGCTCAAATTTACTAACATGTACTTTGCTAATTTCTGCGGATCCTCAAATTTTTCTGATTTAACAACTAATTTTTGCATAGATTCGAATGCTTCGATTTTGGCGCCTAATTTTCACATAAAATCCTATTTTTTTGAAAAAAACTATAGTTTTGCACAAATTAGCCGGCAAATACGAGCTAATTTTCGCACAACTTTAAAATTTCCCGATTTAGCAACTAATTCACGCACCTATTCGATTACTCGCGATTTGCTGCCCATTTTTCGCATCCAAATAAGAAAACTCCATTTTTGCCCAAATTCAGTGACAAATTCGAGCCAATTTCCAACCGAACCGTTAAACAAAACCCAACGTTTAGAAAAAAAAAAAGTTAGCTCAACAAATTTTTCCGACTTTACTAACTAATTCGAGCTAAATGTAAATATTTTTCTTCACAATATGACTTTTCACATAAAATTTCACTGTTTAGAAAAAAACAATGACCCACCAACTTTCGCACCAAATTGACTGACAAATAACATCGAGATTTTGCACAAATTTTAATATTGTAGATTTGCCTGCCAAAATTTCCCCTGGAAATCTCAATTTTCTCTAAAAAGGGTGGAGGAAACATCACTTTCGCCCAACATTTACGAACGAACACAGCTAATTTGTACGTAAGATCAAATTTTCCCGACTCGCTTACTAATTCCCGCACAAAATATCAATATTTTCAGTTTGCTGCCTAATTCTCACATAGTATCTTAATTTTCGAAAAATTTTAAACAACCTTTTCTCGCACAAATTTACTAATAAATACTAGCTAACTTTTGCATCACAGCAGTTTTCCGTTATATTCTAGCTAATTTCTGAAATTTTAAAATATTTCCGATCTACTACGTAATTTTCACAAAAAATATTATTTTGAAGAAAATAACTCCATTCTCGCACAAATTCTCTAACAAATGCCACACAACTTCTCCATGACGGCAAATTTTTTCGATATACGAACTGATTTTCGCATAAATTTGAATATTCTCGATTTACTACCTAATTCTCGCGTAAAATATTAATTTTCAAAAATTATAATAACTCTATTTTCGTAAAACTTCGAATTCTCTCGATTCGCCAACGAATTTTCGCATAAATTTAAATATTCTCCGTCTACTACCTGACTTTCCGATAAAATCTTAAATTTTTAAAGAATGAAACTCCAATTTCGCACAAATTCACTAATGTAGACTAGCTAATCTTCGCGCAACTTCAAATTTCTCTCATTTCGCAACTAATTAGTGCATGAATTTGAATATTACAAATTCAGTACCTAATTCTCCCATAAAATCTTAATTTTTGAAAGGAATTAAGAAAGCTCTATTTTCGCAAAAATTTGCCGACAAATGCGAGCTAAGTTTCGCATAACTTTAAATTTTCCTGATTTACTACCTAATTCAAGCACAAATTTAAATACTTTCGATTTACCACCTAATTTTCACACAAAATATTAATTTCCAGAAAAAAAAATAAAAAGACTCTTTTTTCGCACAAATTAATTGACAAATACGTGCTAATTTCCGCATCAGCTCAAAATTTTTCGATTTCCTAACTAATTCCCGCGTAAATCTAAATATTTTCGACTTGCCATCTAATTCTCGCATAAAACTTCAACTTCCAAAAAAATAAAGAAAACTCCAATATTTGCACAAATTTCCCGACAAATACTATCCGATTGCGACAAATATTTCACCTTTCTAGATTTACCACCTAACTCCCACGTAAAATATTGGTTTTGTGAAAAACTGAAATGCCCTAGTTTCGCACGAATTTACTACAAATACTAGCTAATTTTCGCGTGACTTCAAATAATCCGGATTTACCGACGAATTTTTGCATCAATTTGAACATTCTCGACGTACTGCCTAATTTTCGCATAAAATCTTGAATTTCGGAATAAAAAGTGAAAAAAAACTCCATTTTCGCTCAAATTTACTAACATGTACTTTGCTAATTTCAGCGGATCCTCAAATTTTTCTGATTTAATAACTAATTTTTGCATAGATTCGAATGTTTCGATTTTGGCGCCTAATTTTCACATAAAATCCTATTTTTTCGAAAAAAACTATATTTTTGCGCAAATTAGACGGCAAATACGAGCTAATTTTCGCACAACTTTAAAATTTCCCGATTTAGCAACTAATTCACGCACCTATTCGATTACTCGCGATTTGCTGCCCATTTTTCGCATCCAAATAAGAAAACTCCATTTTCGCCCAAATTTACTAACAAATTCGAGCCAATTTCCACGTTAGCTCAAAATTTTCCGAATTACTAACTAATTCGCGCGTAAATGTAAATATTTTTCATTCACAATCTGACTTTCAAATAAAATTTCACTGTTTAGAAAAACAATGAACACACCAACTTTCGCACAAATTGACTGACAAATACCATCGTATTTTTGCACAAATTTACATATTGTAGATTTGCTGCCAAAATTTCACATGGAATCTCAATTTTTAAAAAAGGTGAGGAAACATCACTTTCGCCAAAATTTACGAACGAACACTAGCTAATTTGTACGTAAGCTCAAATTTTCCCGACTTGCTAACCAATTCCCGCACAAATCTCAATATTTTCAGTTTGCTGCCTAATTCTCACATAGTATCTTAATTTTCAAAAAAGTTTAAACAACCTTTTCTCGCACAAATTTACTAATAAATACTAGCTAACTTTTGCATCACAGCAGTTTTCCCTTATTTTCTAGCTAATTTCTGAAAATTTGAAATATTTCCAATCTACTACATAATTTTCACAAAAAATCTTAGTTTCGAAGAAAATAACTCCATTCTCGCACAAATTCGCTAACAAATGCCACACAACTTCTCCATGACCGCAAATTTTCTCGATATACGAACTGATTTTCGCATAAATTTGAATATTCTCGATTTACTACCTAATTCTCGCGTAAGATATTAATTTTCAAAAATTATAATAACTCTATTTTCGTAAAACTTCAAATTATCTCGATTCGCCAACGAATTTTAGCATAAATTTAAATATTCTCGGTCTACTACCTGACTTTCCGATAAAATCTTAAATTTTTAAAGAAAGAAACTCCAATTTCGCACAAATTCACTAATGTAGACTAACTAATCTTTGAGCAACTTCAGATTTCTCTCATTTCGCGACTAATTAGTGCATGAATTTCAATATTACAAATTCAGTACCTAATTCTCCCATAAAATCTTAATTTTTGAAAGGAATTAAGAAAGCTCTATTTTCGCACAAATTTGCCGACAAATGCGAGCTTAGTTTCGCATAACATTAAATTTTCTTGATTTACTAGCTAATTCAAGCACAAATTGAAATGCTTTCGATTTACCACCTAATTTTCACACAAAATATTAATTTCCAGAAAAAAAATAAAAAGACTCTTTTTTCGCACAAATTTATTGACAAATACGTGCTAATTTCTGCATCAGCTCAAAATTTTTCGATTTCCTAACTAATTCCCGCGTAAATTTAAATATTTTCGACTTGCCATCTAATTCTCGCATAAAACTTCAACTTCCAAAAAAATAAAGAAAAATCCAATATTTGCACAAATTTCCCGACAAATACTATCCGATTGCGGCAAATATTTCACCTTTCTAGATTTACCACCTAACTCCCACGTAAAATATTGGTTTTGTGAAAAACTGAAAAGCCCTAGTTTCGCACGAATTTACTACAAATACTAGCCAATTTTCGCATGACTTCAAATTATCCGGATGTACCAACGAATTTTTGCACAAATTTGAACATTCTCCACGTACTGCCTAATTTTCGTATAACATCTTGAATTTCGGAGTAAAAAGTGAAAAAAACTCCATTTTCGCTCAAATTTACTAACGTGTACTTTGCTAATTTCTGCGGATCCTCAACTTTTTCTGATTTAATAACTAATTTTTGCATAGATTCGAATGTTTCGATTTTGGCACCTACTTTTCACATTAAAATCCTATTTTTCGAAAAAAAACTATATTTTTGCACAAATTAGCCGGCAAATACGAGCTAATTTTCGCACAACTTTCAAAATTTCCCGATTTAGCAACTAATTCACGCACCAATTCGATTACTCTCGATTTGCTGCCTATTTTTCGCATCGAAATAAGAAAACTCCATTTTCGCCCAAATTTACGAACAAATACGAGCCAATTTCCACGTTAGCTCAAAATTTTCCGACTTACTAACTAATTCTCGCGTAAATGTAAATATTTTTCATTCACAATCTGACTTTCAAATAAAATTTCACTGTTTAGAAAAACAATGAACACACCAACTTTCGCACAAATTGACTGACAAATACAATCGGATTTTTGCACAAATTTACATATTGTAGATTTGCTGCCAAAATTTCCCATGGAATCTCAATTTTCTAAAAAGGTGAGGAAACATCACTTTCGCCCAAATTTACGAACGAACACTAGCTAATTTGTACGTAAGCTCAAATTTTCCCGACTCGCTTACCAATTCCCGCACAAATATCAATATTTTCAGTTTGCTGCCTAATTCTCACATAGTATCTTAATTTTCGAAAAATTTTAAACCACCTTTTCTCGCACAAATTTACTAATAAATACTAGCTAACTTTTGCATCACAGCAGTTTTCCCTTATTTTCTAGCTAATTTCTGAAAATTTTAAATATTTTCGATCTACTACGTAATTTTCACAAAAAATATTAGTTTTCAAGAAAATAACTCCATTCCCGCACAAATTCTCTAACAAATGCCACACAACTTCTCCATGACCGCAAATTTTTTCGATATACGAACTGATTTTCGCATAAATTTGAATATTCTCAATTTACTACCTAATTCTCGTGTAAAATATTAATTTTCAAAAATTATAATAACTCTATTTTCGTAAAACTCCAAATTCTCTCGATTCGCCAACGAATTTTCGCATAAATTTAAATATTCTCGGTCTACTACCTGACTTTCCGATAAAATCTTAAATTTTTAAAGAAAGAAACTCCAATTTTGCACAAATTCACTAATGTAGACTAGCTAATCTTTGCGCAACTTCAAATTTCCCTCATTTCGCAACTAATTAGTGCATGAATTTGAATATTACAAATTCAGTACCTAATTCTCCCATAAAATCTTAATTTTTGAAAGGAATTAAGAAAGCTCTATTTTCGCACAAATTTGCCGACAAATGCGAGCTAAGTTTCGCATAACTTTAAATTTTCCTGATTTACTACCTAATTCAAGCACAAATTTAAATACTTTCGATTTACCACCTAATTTTCACACAAAATACTAATTTCCAGAAAAAAAAATAAAAAGACTCTTTTTTCGCACAAATTTATTGACAAATACGTGCTAATTTCCGCATCAGCTCAAAATTTTTCGATTTCCTAACTAATTCTCGCGGAAAGTTAAATATTTTCGACTTGCCATCTAATTTTCGCATAAAACTTCAAATTTCAAAAAATGAAAGAAAAATCTAATATTTGCACAAATTTCCCGACAAATACTATCCGATTGTTGCAAATATTTCACCTCTCAAGATTTACCACCTAACTCCCACGTAAAATATTGATTTTGTGAAAAAATGAAAAGCCCTAGTTTCGCACGAATTTGCTACAAATGCTAGCTAATTTTCGCATGACTTCAAATTATCCGGATTTACCAACGAATTTTTGCACAAATTTGAACATTCTCCACGTACTACCTAATTTTCATATAAAATCTTGAATTTCGAAATAAAAAGTGAAAAAACCTCCATTTTCGCTCAAATTTACTAACGTGTACTTTGCTAATTTCCGCGGATCCTCAAATTTTTCTGATTTAATAACTAATTTTTGCATAGATTCGAATGTTTTGATTTTGGCACCTACTTTTCACATTAAAATCCTATTTTTCGAAAAAAACTATATTTTTCCACAAATTAGCCGGCAAATACGAGCTAATTTTCGCACAACTTTCAAATTTCCCGATTTAGCAACTAATTCACGCACCAATTCGATTACTCTCGATTTGCTGCCTATTTTTCGCATCGAAATAAGAAAACTCCATTTTCGCCCAAAGTTACGAACAAATACGAGCCAATTTCCACGTTAGCTCAAAATTTTCCGACTTACTAACTAATTCGCGCGTAAATGTAAATATTTTTCATTCACAATCTGACTTTCAAATAAAATTCCACTGTTTAGAAAAATAATGAACACGCCAACTTTCGCACAAATTGACTGACAAATACCATCGGATTTTTGCACAAATTTACATATTGTAGATTTGCTGCCTAAATTTCACATGGAATCTCAATTTT